>PVIA01002611.1:0-200866 GCA_004024845.1 Tonatia bakeri | reverse complement strand
TAAGTACATTTTTCTCCCCTTTACTCCCAATCAAGCCCACCCACCCCCCTCCCATCTTCCCTCCCATTACCACCCTCCCCCTAGTTTTATCCATGTGTCTTTTAACTTTGTTCCTGCAAACCCTTCCCCTTTTCCCCTGAAATTCCCTCTTCTCTCTCCTCTGGCCACTTCCTGCCTGTCCCCTAATGCAGTGTCTTTGCCTAAACAACAAAACAAAGAAACAAGCAAAATATAGTCATAGAGTGATTTTTCTAAATAAAAAAATCATCAATCCTTTACCAATCATTGAGAGTAATATTTATAAAATTTTCTCAGATGCTACATAGCTTCTATAATAGCATGCTGATACTAAAGTTGCCTATTTTGATGGCTCAGGATTATTATTTTGAAACTGAGTGTTTGTGTCTGTTGAGGGTTGAGTGTTTATAAGTGCAGGGGTGGAGAATATAAAACCTAAATGATGGGAGGGCATGGAGAACCTGGCTGGACAGTGTGATAGAGTACATTGGCATGTAGAGGAAGAGAATGTCTGATTTTGACAGCAAGTTGACCCAACCACCGAAAATATTTTGGAATATTGTCTAGATATTGCTCTATTATTAACTGCTTTCTCTGTCCTTGTTGCAAAGTCTGTTCAGCATTATCTGAGTGTGGGATGAGAGGGTAGAAACTAGAGACACAGGAAAGCTTGAGAATATGGGGGTAGCGGAGGGAAGAATCTTAGTTTCCTCTTGGTTTTTAAATTAGTGTGGGAGACAAAACCAAAAAAGATTTCTATAGCAGATTTTTTTTAGCTAAATATATAGGAATATAAAACATAGCCATTGAGGAATATCTCTAAGTGTTTAAAAGTTGTTGGTTAATGCAATAAGTGCAATGACAAACCAATTATATTCAGCTTAAGCTTTAAAAAATATCTGGTTATCTGAGGCATGTGACATTCTTTCTGTGACCATGAGATGTAGTGAAGGGACGCAGGTCTCCTGGGCTGCACGTCTCTTCCTCTATCATCAGGTCTTGTACTTTCTCGATTGACAAGAGGAGATGCAGTGTGTGCTGGAGAGCTGGCTTCTGGCCATGTGTACATTTTTTGACCATTCTTAAAGCACGTCAGGCAGAATTTTGTAATTAGCTGAAAAGGCTTGAAATTCAGCTTCACTTTGCTAAATTCAATCAGTAGGATTGACAGCATACCTTTACCAGATTCCTTCAGTAGATAATTAGGCCAGTTTAACTGCAAGCGCTGCATGGATTAACATTTGCACTTGGATGTGAATATTCAGGTGACAGTGCTTTTTGTGGTGCAAGTTGTTTCCTCAGAATTTGCAAAATTGTCTATGAGGTGTTTGTAATATAGGAATTAGTACAAAATGGCACCAGTTAGAGGGTGTGGGACCATCAGTGGAGTCAGAGATGATGTGTTCATTGGTCATGCTTAAGCTTTTTCCCATAAACTCTAACCCAGACAACAGATTGCATCCTTTAACTAGTTATAGTTTTTAGTTTTGACATGAATTTTGTTTTAAATTGCTATGCAGAAAATTGCTAAGTTTCCTGGCCTTTCCTGGAATTATGCCATCTGTTATTTTCTCCAATCTCTCTGAGATTCTTCATCTGTAAAATTGACCTAAAAGATCAGATGCTCTAGATGTTATAAATAAATAATTGATTAAATAAACAAAAGAATCAGTGGGCCATTGAAATTTGCCTTTTGTAGTAACAAAAGTTGCTTTGGCCCATCTTGTTAGTGCATCAAATATTGGTTCAAAATTTTATTTGTATTTAGCTGGGAATTTTTTTAAATTTTTAAATGTTTTATTGATTTATTTTTAGAGAAGAAAAGGGAGGGAGAAAGAGGAGAAAGAGAGGGAGAGAAACATCACTGTGTGGTTGCCTCTTGAGCGCTCCCTACTGGTGACCTGGCCTGCAACGCAGGCATGTGCCCTGCCTGGCAGTCAGACCAGCAACCCTTTGATTCCCAGGTTGGCATCCAATCCTCTGAGACACACCAGTCAGGGTACACTTAGCTGGGAATTTTAAAGAACTTTATGGTACTTACAAAATCATCTCTGAGAAAATAAAAACTCCAATGTGCATACTTTTATGATAAACGCAGGACATTTGGAAGTGGAAGGAAGGATTGGGTGCTGAGAATAAATCAAATTAATATGTTTGCATGATGATTTAAAGGAAACGTAAAATCTATTTCCTGAAAGCTGAAAGAGGTTGTATAATGTGGTGGTTAAGAGCATGAACTCTGGAGCTAGAATGCTTGGGCATGAACGCAGAGCTACCAACTAGTTTCCTAGCTGTGTGACCTTGAGTAAGTTATCCAAACTTTGAGTTCTGTACTCTGTAAATAGCATGATGATAACAGTATCCACCTTGCAGGGATGTGAGGATTGGTGAGTTTAGTGTATGTAAAGCACTTAGAACAGTGCCTAGTACTATGTAAGCACTGTGTGTTTGCTCTTCATATTTGCTCATTAGTATACATATAGTATAGACACTTTGAAATGATCTTTTCTAAAATGTATAAAACGTTGAATGTAAACTTTAAAATATTTCAAATACTTCTTATGTATTAGAGGAAACAAGTATTCACTGGGGAGTGAACTTTGGATCTCCCTTCCTCCTCAAGTCTGCACGTCCCTGAGCTTCCCCTGCTCTTCCTTCCATCCAAACGTGTTCTGATGGTGAATGTCAGAGCTGGCTCACAGGTGGAGTTTTCAAGGTCTGGAAAACAATCAAATGATTTCAAGTGTACCTGCTCTGTCATTTTTAATGTTTTATTCCTACGTTTTTGTAACACAGCAAGGATGCATGTATAGATTGTGTATGACCACCAGCTTCCAGTCTGTGTGTTGTCCAGCCCTGGTTATTAGGACGGTTGGGTGGAAATAATAAGAATGTTAGAAGCTTCTGCCTGCTCTAATTAAAATTGCCCCCAGGCATGAATCTCAGTAGAAGACCCATGCTGCTGTCAAAAAAGTGAAAGGGAAAGGAGAACTCCTCTTTGGAAATGTAAGTGGATTCCCTACCCAGCAGAACTGAAGGGTTGTATTATTCCTGGGGTAATTTAGAAATAGCCTGAAGGTTACCTATTCTTTCTTTATGAGCTTTCTAGGAGTTAAGTAAATAAAAGTTGCTTAAATTGAGTTGGTGGGAGACCTTAGCTCCCAGAGTTCTAATGAACACCACCCACAAGAGCACAGGTGTCTGTCCTCTTATCTGTTTTTTTTTTCTTCTTACATGCCCTAATGACAGAATTCTTTCTTTTTGAATTACTGCTTCTGCACAGGCAGGGACATGGGAGCTGGATGAGGTTATGTTCCCAATGTGTCTAAGAGAAGTGGAGGATGCTTGCTGACCAAAACAAATTACATTAAACAGAGTATATCAGCATCTTTTAAAATTGGATTAATCAGATATAGCATAATCATATTCTGTTTCTTATTTTAATAGGTGAAGAATGAATGCTTATATCTTATATCTATAGGGAAGTTATTCACTTTAGTCACCATACTGCATACCACTAAACCTAAAACTCCTGCTGCTCAGTAAAAATAAAGCCACCATATTCTACTGTTTGTTTTTGGGGGGATTTCTTTCAGGGAATTACAACAATCAATTTTATATGGGAAGTGCTTTGGGTGAGATGAGTGCTGTGAGAACACAGGAAGGAGGACCTGGGGTATCCCAAGGGTTTCCTCCAAGGAAGTCAGGTACCACCTGTGCGTGTGGGTGTGTGCGTGTGTGAGAGGGTCGGGGGACGCTTACACTCTGCTTTGGATGGACGATAACCGCCCTATGTGCATCAGTGTTGGGATTCTGGCACATGTCTTTTTTCAAAGTGTGGCTGAAACCAGTTTCCCAAAGTATAGATAAATTAGAATAAATATTTGCTTTTAAAATATCTATCTGATTAGATGAGAATGCCAGCATCACTTCTGCTCCTAATTTTTTCTCTTTAGGCTCATATGTGCAAACAGAAAAAGAGAAAGAAAATTTCTCTCTCCCAAGTGTAAGTAAGGTTTTTCTTAATTTCTTTCTTCTCCCCGACTTTAATTTTTCAATTTTATAGCAAAGTTGTGAAACAAAAAGCAAGATTAGTATCCTATGAATTTCTGTAGTTTCCTATCAGAATCAGGACACAACATTTATTTTTTTAAAGGTTGTGATACAAAAAGAGGAGAGGACTGGAAAACACAACTTGCAGAAACTTTGTGTTGCTCTGTTTCATTCAAATTCCACGTGAAGAGTAACCATTTTTGTAGGAAACTTAACTGAAGTTATACATTTTAGCAGGATACCGCATTGTGTATTAGAAGGGGATATTTCTGTTTTAAAAACGGTGACTTCATGATTAAATTCCAGCATAAAAAACTCTGCAAGAGTAGTCAACAGAGATCATTTAAACAGTTGGAGCAAACTAAGTTATCTTATTATTCTAACAAGATATGTGTATTCTTTGCCTCCAGCTGCTCCACTCTTATTAACACTAATGTGAGAAAAGATATAATTGACTGCTAAGTCTATCACTTAAGATGCTGTCTTTCATATGGGTGTGTGAGGTGTGAATCATACATTAGAAATAGTCACTATTGTTCTTAAGTGAATATTCCATGTGAACAACATTGCTTTCTTTCCCTTTAAAATTTTTTTAAATTTATTTTTTCCATTACCATTTAGTCCTTTATAGCCCCGTTCCCCCACAACCACCACATTGTTGTCCATGTCCATGAGTCCCTTTTCTTTTTTGCTTAATTCCTCGCCCCCTAAATGCCCCCACCAACCCCTGCTTAGCTGTCAGTCTGCTCTCTATGAATCTGTCTCTTTTCTGCTTGTTAGTTCAGATTATTTGTTAGATTTCACATATGAGTGAATTCACATGGTGTTTTTCTTTCTCTGACTGTCTTATTTCAATAGCATAATGTTCTCCAGTTCCATCTATACCATCACAAACAATAAGATTTCTTCTTGTTTTATGGCTGAGTAGTATTCCGTTCTGTAAATGTCCCATAGTTGTTTTATCCATTCATCTACTGATGGACACAGGCTGCTTCCATATCTTGGCTATTGTAAATAATGCTGCAAAGAACACAGGTATGCTTATGTTCTTTCAAATTGGTGCTTTGGATTCCTTCAGCTATATTCCCAGAAGTGGGATTGCTGGGTCAAAAGGCTGCGCCATTGTAAAATTTTTGAGGTAACTCCACAGTGTTTTCCACAGTGGCTGCATGGATCTTCATTTCCACCAACAGTGCGAAAAGATTCCCCTTTCTCCACATCCTCACTAGCACTTGTTTTTGTTTATTGATGATAGCCATTCTTACAGGTGTGAGATGATATCCCACTGTGATATCTCACAGAGCGTCTATATTCATCAGTGACATTGGCCTAAAATTTTCTTCTTTGTAATGTCTTTATCTGGTTTTGGAATTGGGATAATGCTGGCCTCATAAAAGGAGTTTGGGAGCTTTCCCTCCTCTTGACATTTGTGAAATAGTTTGAGAAGTAGAGTTCTTAGTTCTTCTCTGAGTGTTTGGTAAAATTCACCTGTGAAGCCATCCAGACCAGGGTTTGGTTTGTTGTGAGTTTTTGATTACTGCTTCAATTTCACTACGTGTAATCTGTTCAGATTCTATGATTCTTTCTGATTTAGTTTTGGAAGATTGTATGTTTCTAGGAATTCATCCACTTTGTCCAGGTTGTCCGGTTTGTTGGCATATGATTGTTCATAACATTTTCTTACAGTCCTTTGTATTTCTTTGTTGTCAGTTGTTTTTTCTTCTCTTTGATTTCTAATCTTATTTATTTGGGTCATTTCTCTCTTTTTCTTGATGAGTCTATTTAAAGGTTTGTTAATATTGTTTATCTTTTAAAAGAAAAAACTCTTGGGTTCATTGATCCTTTCTATCATTTTTTTAGACTCTATTTCATTTATTTCTGCTCTGATCTTTATTACTTTCTTCCTTCTAGTCATTTTGGGATTTGTTTGCTATTCTTTCCAAGTTCCTTTAAGTGTAAAGTTAGATTGGTTATTTGAACTTTTTCTTGTTTTTTTGAGATAGGTCTGTAATGCTATGAATTTCCCTCTTAGGGTTGCTTTCTCAGTGTCCTGCAGATTTTCCATTGTTGTGTCCTCATTTTAAATTGTTTCATGGTATCTTTTGATTTCTTCCTTGATCTTATTGTTGATTCATTCATTGTTTAATAATATGTTATTTTGCTTTCATGTCTTTACATGTTTTTCATGTTCTTCTTGTGGTTGATTTCTAGCTTAGCAGCATTGCGGTCTGAGAAGATGCTTATGATTTCAATCTTCTTAAATTTATTAAGACTTGTGTCCTAATGTGTCATCCATTTTAGAAAATGTTCCATGAACTTGAAAAGTATGTATATTCTGCTGCTTTGGGGTGAAATTCTCTGAAGATATCAATTAAATCCATTTGATCTAGTGTGTTGTTTAAGGCTGCTTATTGATTTTCTGCCTGGAAGATCTATCCATTGAAGTCAATGGGGTGTTAAATTCCCCAACTATGACTTCATGTCTGTTGATTTCTCACTTTATGTCCATCAAGATTTCCTTTACATATGTAGGTGCTCCTATGTTGGGTGGGTAAATGTTTACTAGGGTTATATCCCTTTGTTGGTTTGTTTCCTGTACCATTATGTGGTTTCCTTCTTTATCTCTTAGTTATTATAACCTTGGTTTTAAAGTCTATTTTGTTAGGTATAAGTATTGCTACTCCAGCTTATTTCTCTTTCCATTTACATGAAATATCTTTTTCCATCCCTTTTGTTTTTAGTCGTTCAATCAGAGATGGATTTCTTGGTGGCAGCATATGGGTCTTGTTTTCTCATGCTTTCAGCTACTCTGTGCCTTTTGGTTGGAGCGTTTGAGCCATTTACATTTCAGGTGATTATTGATAGATATGTATGTAGTGCCATTTTATTGTTAGACCGTTTTCCTCTTTTTTTTTCTCTTTCTCTTTTTCTTCATCTTCTTAAAGCAAGCCCTTTAACATTTGTTTGCAGTACTGGTTTGGTGTTAACAAAACTCTTTTAGCTTTTTATTGTCTCAGAAGCTCTTTATTTCTCCTTTGATTTTAAACAATAGCCTTGCTAGGTAAAGTAGCTTTGGTTGTGGGTTCTTGTTTCCATTACCTTGAATATTTCACACCACTCCCTTCTAGCCTAAAATGTTCCTGTTGAGAAATCAGATGACAGTCTACTTGATGCTCCCATATATGTAATTCCCTGTTTTTCTGTTGCAGCTTTTAGGATTCTCTCCTTATCTTTGAGCCATGTCATTTGAATTATGATGTGTCTTGGTGTAGATCTCTTCGGGTTCAAATTGTTTGGGACTCTCTGATCTTCCTGGACTTATGCGTCTATTTCCTTCACCAGTTTAAGGAAGTTTTCAGTCATCATTTCTTCAAATAGTTTCTTGATTCCTGCTCCCTCTCTTCTCCTTCTGGTATTCCCATAATGCAGATGTTGTTATACTTCATGTTTCTTAAGCTCTCCTCAATTTTTATAGTTATTATTTTCTTTTGGCTGCTCTGCTTGGGTGTTTTTTTCTACCTCATCTTCCAAATCACTGATTTGGTCCTCTGCTTCATCTAACCTGCTATTTATTCCTTCCAGTGCATTATTCCTTCAGATACTGTATTGTTTATTTCTGACTGGCCCCTTTTTATGGTTTTTGTGTCTTTCTTAATACTGTTGAGTATCCTTATAATTGTTACTCAAAATTCTTTACCTGACAAATTGCTTGCCTCCTTTTCATCTAGTTCTTCTGTCAAGAATTCTCTTATTCTTTTATTTGGGGTCTGTTTCTTTGTGTTCCCATTTTGGCTGCTTCCTTGTATTTGTTTTTATGTATTAAGTAGAACTGCAAAAACTCAGCGTGGGTCATTGTCAGATACCGCTAGTGACTGACACTGGGCAACCTTGTTTGGAGCTATCAGCAATCCACAGCTTGTGGTTCTCTCTACTGGGTCTTTTTGTGTGCAGAAAGAACCAGGCTGCTCACAAAGGCCAGCTCTTACCCACACCAGGCCCAGGAAAGTGTTAGCTAAAGTCTCAGATCTCCCAGAGATCTGCCTTAGTTGTTAAACTAATCACTGATATAACAACCTCCAGCTGTACTCAGCAGTCTGGCTTAAGCTCCACAGTGTGAGGCAGAGTAATTCCTGTGGGTGGTGCTATTGCTTTCCCTCAGGCTGATGTCTCTTGGAGGGGAGTGCTCTGCCTGAGAAAGATGGCCTCTGCAGCATGGGGGGTGACTCAGCACAGGGAACCTGGTGGCTGTTCCTTCAGTTCCCTCCCCTGAACCACTACTCCTAGAATCTCTTCACATGTCTCTAGTCCACTGTGCCACACTCTGCCAGAGTCCAGAGTAAGTGCCTGTAAATGAATATTTTTTTTGTGTTAGCCCTTTAAGAGGTACTCTGAGTCTCTAGCCATCTCTCCCTGGCAGAATGAAATCCCTCTGCTTTTCACAAATGATACTATCTGTTTTTATTTCCTGGCTCTGGTGCTGTAGGCTGCGGACCCCAGCTTGGGTTTTAGACTGCATGCTCCTCAGGGTGTAGGGATATCCCGGGCTGCTGAAATATCCCTCCAGAACTTCAGCTGCTGCCATAGGAGCCCAGCCAGCTCTCTCACTCCCGGTTTGCACTCCCTGCCATTCATATTGTGGTGAAGTGGTTTCTTCTGCCTGTGGTTATAAGGCTTCTCTTCAGCTAGTGTTCAGTTGGTTATTCAGGATGATTTCACTACAATTTAGTTGTGATTCCAGATTGGTCCTGAGAGGAGGTTAATGTAGCTACAACGTACTCCTCCCCCATCTTGGGTCTACTTCAAGAAAGCAGTTTTGCTTTCTTATCTCTCTTTTTGCCTTTTTTTTATTTGCCATTTATTTCTCAAGATGTAAACTCATTAGTAAAACTTTTTTTTTTTATTTAAGGCAAAAAATATGTAGCCTATAATATCTTTTCCCAAAAGCTATTTGAAGGTTTATGTTTCAAACTCTGAGAAGCTTTACAGAGCATGAATGACCTCTGAGTTGAAAATTATGTGAAAATGTTACAAAATAATATAGTCTTTACTTTACTCCCTAATTGCTTTATATGTTAACTATAAAAGATATAAATGTTGAACTAGGTATTTCTTTTATATGTGAGACCTTGCATTATATGGAACTCAGCAAGGTTATGTGTCACTAACATGGTAGACAATTGGGAATCTTGTGGAGAATCTTAATGACAAAGGAATGTGGTATTAGACAAATCTGACTGCACATCCCAGGAGGTCAAGCTTATCTAGGTAACCTTGGTCACAATATTTTACCTTCAGTCGCATCTGTAACAAGGAGATAATATGTACCTATTCCTAAGGTTATTACTGACTGAATGGAATACCTTATGTCAAGGTACTGCATAGTGACTGCTCCATTATAGGTACTCAGCAAATTGTAGTTAGTTCCTTCTTTCCTCACAAGGAAAGGAATTTGAACAAAGCCGCTACTGATGTTAGTACTCTTGCTTCTTTAGCTTTTGTTTTCATTAATTAAAAATTTTATACCTTTTTTCTTTTGTTTCCATGGTGAAATAGAACCATTATATATGGGTGATAACTATACTATACTGTGGATATGCATACATATGCATATTGGTTCAACCTTCTCTGGCAGCATATAGTAAGAGACTTAAAATCTGCATCCTCCAAAACCTCCTTATCCTAAAGAATTAATCAGAAAAATACATAAATGTTTATGTTGCATTATTTATAATATTGAGGGATTAGAGGCAAGCTCAATAAATATATTATTAAGAAATTGGCTAAAAAATATATGACATGCTCACAATGGAACATTTTTAAGCCATTAAAAATAATGTTGCATAGATTCATAAGTTTACATGGACAACTGATCATTATACATAATTAAGCAAAGAAATATGTAACTAAACTATATTAATGAAGTTAAAAGTATTTTCACAATTTAATTTAATTAAACCATACATAGTTATGTTCTCAGTTGACATCTTTAGATGGTTGGGCTACTTTCTATTTTGTATATTTTTGTATTGTCTGAGTTTAAAAAAAATAAGCACATATTATTTGTATTTGCTTATTTGGAAAGATGTCCATTATTTTAAAAATTATTTCATTAATATATAAAATTACTAAGGTAGCACATGCTCTTTGAAAATTCAAACAATATAAAATGTATAAAGTAAGAAATGAGAGTTCATCCCACCTCCCCTATGCATTTAATTTATAAGCAGTAAAGAACAAGACAAATATTTTTCATTAATAAAATAATCAAGACTCTTATTAATTCAAACTGCTATCATAAGAGCCAGAAGCAGACACAGAGCACAGTTCAGTGAGTTTTCTTCCTAAATGGTTTGTTGGACAAAGCCAAGTTATTTGAGAACTGTGACTGTCATTGTTAACTTCTTCCTCTGTGATATTTACCATAGTAACCTCATTTGAAGCTTTAAATGAATTCAGAATAAAATACCTGTTGTGTTGGCAAACAGGAGCCTTTCCTAATATTCAGAGCACACATGCCCACCCATTGTGTGAAATTGCACTGACAAGATTCTACTGGAAACTTGCTGTGTCGCAGTCAACCGAAAAGTGCGCCAATCTTCCTCGATCAGACCCAACTGAGAGGTGCTGTGTGGGAAGGGCCTGCAGGAAATTGGGCTAAACACAGCCAGGGTAATCACACCTAGCTTTAATATCCATAATCACAATTAAGGTTGCTTTTTATTAACTGACCCAGAACTAGCTGAAAGGTGTCTGTTATATAATCCCCCTGAAGAGAAAATGCTTCAAAGTACATGTGGTAGGGAGCAATGTTCATTTTTTTGCTCTTAGATTACATTAAGCATAAATAGACCTAAAGGGGTTTTAATCAAGAACAAAACATTACCCTTTTTAGCAGCTTTGAGAAGTAAGGCAGTAGCCGGAAATTTTATCACTAGTTTACTTGAGCAGGATGTTATCACTGTGTAAATGGTTTATATCCTATTAATTAGGTTTCACTCTCTTTGAGCTACCTTTTTTTTGAGGAAGCTAAGAGGAGAATGTAGCATGAGGGGCCCTCCATACCTTAAATGGGAGAGGGAAAGGGCCAGGGCACTGCTGAAGTCAGCCAGGCTTGGGATTTGCCTTTTCACCTTGCACAAGGTCCTGCCTCTCTCTGAATTTCAGGTTCCACAGAGGTGCAGATTTTATCCTTCAGACTTGTTATTGAATCAGAAGGCAGCATGAGGCAGAAGGTATGAGGATCATAAATGTAAGTTCTTAGTTCATCATTCGGAGTTGTTGTGAGTGGGAAGGACTCAAGTACTTAAAACATCAGTGTTATGGATTTTTTTTATGCCCTCTAATGGAAGCTGTAAATTAAGCAATAAGATGGT
Source organism: Tonatia bakeri (assembly GCA_004024845.1). Lineage (NCBI taxonomy): Eukaryota > Metazoa > Chordata > Mammalia > Chiroptera > Phyllostomidae > Tonatia > Tonatia bakeri. Next base: position 189,422 of record PVIA01002611.1, on the reverse strand, counting down.
GTGCTGTAGGTGTTCCATTGTTTCAAATATAAGTGCTTCTCATGAGTTTTGTAATGTATCCTGCATGCTTTGAAACTGTACAGAAATGTCAAAAAATGATATACTGGCAAAATTAACTACCCATAATCTCATAAATAGTAACTCTTGCTCTACCATTTTATCCATTTTCTTATTGCAAAAATGTGTGTTATATAGGTTCAGGTAAAAGAACATCAAACGAAGGAATGAAAAAATCCACTTACTTATCTGGAAGGTCTCCCTAATGTATAATATTTTTTGATTAAAATATATTATCTAGGTCTTTCATGAATCTTTACATTCTTATCTGTATGTCTGGATATGATATTAGATTCCACCTGAGAGTCATTGTACTGAAATGCAAGACCCCAAAGAAGTGAGAACCAAATTTCCAAAGAAGTAAATAGTTTAGTAGTTTATGATTTTTTTTTAGCTCTAGAAGTGAAAGCTGATAAAATGACATTTACTTTTTAGTACTTGATGAAATGTAAAGACAAATACAATTTGAATGAAATTGTGCAGAACCTCAGGAATGTAGAAAACCATCTCCTTCCTTCTCACTTGGCACTGGAGGGAATGAGCAGAAGTCTGTGCAGGTTGTGACAATAACATTTGAGGACATTGTTGCCTTTCCACCTTTTCATTCAGTTAAAGGATGCAAGAAATTTCTCAGCTTTGGAATATCTATAAACCAACCTATGAGAAATGAATAATAGCACAAGAATAGAAGAAATGGGAAAGCTAATTAAAAGTTTCAAGAGTTTTTCTTGAACACATTTCATTTTGGAATATAACTGGCTCTTCTTTTCCCCTAGTGACAATGCAGTCTCTGAATGGTTGTGCAGCAAAACCGTTTGATATATCATTGCCACTTATGCAGAAAAATTCCACCATCCAATGTAAGGTACAAAATTCCTGCATGCTAATTTAGACTCTCACTTATTTCTCAATTCAGGATAAAAGGCTAGCCTTTCATTTAGTACTATCAGTTATACACTTTCAAATGGACTCTCTGCACAATTTTGCCCTTCAATTCCTGAGTGAAATTTTGTCTAATAACTAGAGAACCAAATAAAATACTGTGTTTGGTATACTCAATTTCTGTCAGGTTTCATCTCTTACTGAACTTTGAAAGATGATTCCTAGAGGCATTCTTTCATTTTCATGGTTTGGAGATTCATGGCTATGTATTTTTCTTACCAATTTTTGTCTAATTTTGGATACTATTTTCATTTTTTTTTGTTAAAATGAAATTATTACAAAAATTTTCCTATTCTAGCTGTCAAATTCAAGAACAATATCTTGCCAATGCCAAGGATAAATGATAATGAGCAAAGAAAGAGAAAAGGCAGATTTTAATTGTTCAGTTTTTTCACATTGCATCATAATTCAGAAATATTTTAACCACACAAGACATTTCAAAGAATTTAATATAAAATATAACACGTTTGTTCTACTTGCTTAAAAAAATGCAGTAAAACTTCACAGGTAAAGCTGAAACTGACCTGGGTACATTTGCCCAATCCAATTACTCTCCCTCCTTCTCCTGAGATGCACCCAAGTTAGTATTTATCATTCTTCTGCAAGTTTTTACACAATAACTAAAACTGTTGTATTTATAAACAAAACATAGCACTGTTATGTATATTTTCTGGCTTTAAATAAGTACTCATATATACAGACCTCTCAATTACTCTTTTTTTTCCCCACTCAACCCTGGTTTTGAGAGTGGTACATGATGAGAGAGATTGAATTCTAATTCAGTCATTTGAACAGTTGTAGAGTGCTTCATTGAAGGAATATATAACAATTTACTTTATCATTTCCTGCTAGTGGACATTTAGATTAAACTGTGTTGTAATAAGCATTTTCTGTGCATACTTTTTTATTCACATAGGAAAACTCTCTCTAGGAATGACTCAGTATTTTCATTTCGACTTTATGAGATTAAAGTTAACTGCTCTTTACTATGGCCATGCCGGTTTATACCCTCCCGTCACTGGATGGAGGGTTTGTCTTTCTTCACATCCTCAGCAGATATGACTAATTTTAGACTTTAATTTTTTTTTTTTTGAAGAATTGGTAGATGGGGAATGATCTCTCACTGAGGTTTCCACTTGTACTTTCCTGATTACTAGTGAGGTTGTGCGTCTCTTTTAATCCCATGGCTCACTTGTATTTTCTCCTTTGTGAATGCCTATTCATTTCCTGTACTACTTCTCTATTGAATTCTTTTTATGTTTTTTACATTTCTGGACGTGAAAAAGTTATGAATACCTTTTCATAGATGTCATTTTTTGTTTTTTGTAGATGTCATTTGTCATGTTTAAGAAGTTTCTCTTTATAATGTCAGAATGCACCTTCTTTAAAAAATCTTTTCTTTATGGTGTCTTTTGTGGATGGAAGTTTCTAATTTTAATGCAATCATGTGTATTAATCTTTTCATTTTTGGTTGACACATCTTGTATTTTGCTTAAGAAGTATTTCCATAAAATGTTGTACTTACCCATTTTTTAATTTGCATTTTTTTAGTTCTCAAATTAGTCATCATGTTTTTTTAGAGAAGTTTTAGGTTCAAGAAAAATGGAGTGGAAGTACCTTGAGTTCCCATGTACCCCTTGTCTCCACTATTGACATCCTGCTCTAGAGCAGCAGTCCCCAACTTTTTGGCACCAGGGACCAATCCACATCTTTTGTGGAAGATGGGGTAGGTACCAATCTGTGACCTGGGGGCTGGGGACCCTTGCACTAGAGCATTGCTTTTATTATATTGATTTATTAATAAATATTTATTTATTGATTAACCAATATTAACACATCATTATTACCCAGAGTCTTGGTTTATGCTAGCAGGGGTATGCAACCTGCGGCCCATGGGCCACATGCATCCCAGGATGGCTGTGAATGTGGCCCAACACAAAATCATAAATTTACTTAAAACATTATGAGATTTTTTTTGGTGATTACATGTCACAGTATATTTAATGTGCGGCCCAAGACAACTCTTCTTCTTCCATTGTGGCCCAGAGATGTCAAAAGTTTGGACACCCCTGCCTAGGGTTTATTCTTGGGGTATATTTTATGGATTTTTACAAATAGATATAACATATATTCATTGCACTATCATACAAAATAGTTTCACTGCCTTAAAATCCTCTGTTTTGCTTATTCATCCCTCCCTCCGCCCTAACCCTGGAAACCACTGATCTTTTTACTGTCTCTATAGTTTTGTCTTTTCCAGAAGGTTATATAGTTGGAATCATTCTGTATGTAGCCTTTTCAGATTGGTTTCTTTTACTTACTAACAAACTTTTAAGTCTCCCCCATGTCTTTGTATGGCACAATAGCCAATTCCTTTTAAGCACTGAATAATATTTCATTGTGTGGATGTAACACAGTTTATCCATTTACTTACTGCAGAACACCTTAGTTGCTTCCAAGTTTTGAATTTGTGAATAAATATGAATGGAGTTGTTATAAACATCTATGTGCATATTTTTGTGAACATAAATTTTTAATTAATTTGGGTAGATACCAGGACGTGTGATTGCTGGATCATATGATAAAAGAATATTTACTTTTGTAAGAACCTACCGAGCTGTCTTCCAATGCGGTTCTAGCATTTTGCATTCCCACCAGCAATGAATGTTGCTCCATGTGCTCTCTAGCATTTGGTGGTGTTGAGTTTGGGTTTTGATCATTCTAATATTTGAGTAGTGGCATATCATTGCTCTTTTAGTTTACAATTGACTAATGACATATGATATGAAACATCTTTTGATATGCTTACCTGCCAGCTGTGTATCTTCTTTTGTGAGGTGTCTATTTAGATCTTTTGCCAATTTTTAAATCTGGTTGTTTCTTTTCTTATTGTTGAGTTTTAAGTGTTCTTTGTATATTTTGGATAACAGTCTTTTATCAAATGTGTCTTTTGCAACTATTTGATTCCATTCTGTGGCTCGTCTTTTCATTCTCTTGACTTTATCTTTTACAAAGCATAACTTTCTAATTTTAATGAAGTCCAGCTTATCAATTATTTTGTTCAAGGATCATGCCTTTGGTATTTTATCTAAATGTTTTTGCAATACCTAAAGTCATATAGTTCTTTTCCTATGTTATCTTCTAGGAGTTTTATAGTTTTGTACATTAAATATAGGGTTATGATCTATATTGAGCTAATTTTTGTGAAGGGTTTAATGTCTGTGTCTAGGTCTTTTTTTTTCTTTCTTTTTGCATATGGATGTCCAAATGCTTTAGCACCATATGTTGAAAAGACTATCTTTGCCCCATTTTATTGCCTTTGTTCCTTTATCAAAGATCAGTTGACTATATGTACGTAGGTTTATTTCTGGATTCTCTATTCTGTTCCATTGACTTGTCTATTATTTCAACAATATCATACTGTCTTGATTACTATAGCTTTATAATGTCTTAAAATCCAATGATATAAATCCTCCAAGTTTTGTCTTCTCCACTAATCAGTTGGCTTTTTTAGGACTTTCTGCCAGTTTGTATAAACTTTAAGATCAGTTTCTTGATACTAATAAAAGTAACTTGCTGAGGTTTTGATTTGGATTGCATTAAATCTGTGGATCAAGTTGGGAAGAACTGACAAGTTGATACTATTGAGTCTTCCTATCCATGAACATGAACTGTCTCTCCATTTATTTAGTTCTTTAATAGTTTTCATTAGAATTGTGTAGTTTTACTCACAAATATCTTGTACATACTTTATTTGGTTTATATGTAAATATTTTATTTTTTTGAATGCTAAAGCAAATGATAGTGTTTTTATTTCAAATTCTGCTTGTTTTTTTTGCAGGCATATAGCAAAGTGATTCAGTTTTTGTACAGTAATCTTTTAACCCATAACCTTGCTATAATCACTTATTAGTAAGAGGGAGTTTTTATTTTTATTTTTTTGTAATTTTTGGATTTTCCGCATAGAAAATTTTGGCATTTGCAGCCAAGGAGAGCTTTGTTTCTTCCTTCCCAATAGACATATCTTTTAGTTTTTTCCTTGTCTCATTATGTTACCTGGAATTTTCAGTATGATGTTGAAAAGCAGTGATGAGAAGGGATGTTCTTGCCTTTGAGTTTCTCACCATTAAGTGTGGTGTTAACTTCAGTTTTTTGTAGATGTCATTTGTCATGTTTAAGAAGTTTCTCTTTATTGTTTACTGAGAGTTTTTATTATGAATGGCTGTTGGATTTTGTTAAATGTTTTTTTTCTATGTATATCAATATCATCCTGTGTTTTTTCTTTTTTAGCATGTTGATGTGATGGATTACGTTAATAGATTTTCAAATGTTGAACCAGCCTCACTTACCTGGGATAAATCCCACTTGGTTATAGTGTATAATTTTTTAATGTATTATTTGATTTGTTTTGCTAATATTTTGTTAAGGACTTTTGCATGTGTATTCATGAGGTGTATTGGTCTGTACTTTTCTTGTAAAGTCTTGTCTGATTTTGGTAATAGGATCATGCTGGCCTCATGGAATCAGTTAAGTAATACTCCTTCTGCTTTTATCATATGTAAGAGATTATAAAGAATTGGCATAATTTCTTTCTTAAATGTTTAGTAGAATTTACTAGAAAACCCACTTGGACTGTGTGTTTCATGATGTGGAAAGTTATTATCAATTTAAATTTCTTTAACATATATAAGCTTCCAATTGCCTATTTCTTCTTGTTTGAATCTTGGCAAATTGTGTCTTCTGAGGAGTTGGTACATTTCATCTAGGGCTTCAAATTTGTGGGCATAGAGTTTTTCATATTATTTATCACCCTCTCAATGTCCATAGGATCTGTAGTGATGTACCCTTTTCATTTCTGATATTAGCAATTTATGTCTCTTTGTTAGCCTGGCTAGTGGTTTATCAATTTTATGAGTTTTTCAAAGCATGAGATCTTGGTTTTATTCATTTTCTCTATCATTTTCCTATTTTTAATTTCATGGATTTCTGCTAGAATTCTTAACATTTTTTTCTGCTTACTTTGTAATGTATTTGCTATTCTTTTTCTAGTTTTCTAAGGTAGAAGCTTTGATTATTGAGTTTAGCATTTTCATCTTTTCTAAAGTGTGTATTCACTGCTATAAATTTCCCTATAAAATGCTACTTTTGATGCATTCCACAAATTTAGATTGTTTTATTTTTATTTTAATGTAGTTCCATATATTTTAAATTTTTTCTTGAAATGTCTTCCTTTATTCAGGTGTTGTTTAGAAGCATGTTGTTTAATCTCCACATATTTTAAGACTTTCTAACTATCTTGCTGTTATTGGTTTCCAGTTTAATTCCATTTGCAGCCCGAGAGCAGAGATTGTATAATATCTGTTCTTTTAAATTTATTAAAATATGTTTTATGGCCCATAATGTGATCCATGTTGATGGATTTTCCATGTGAGCCTGAGAAGATGTGTAATTTGCTGTTAGATAAGACAGTTTATAGGTGTCAACTATATCCACTTGATCGATGGTGTTGAAATCAGGTAGGTCTTTACTGATTTTCTGCCTTCTGTCCACTGCTGATAAAAGGATGTTGTGAAATAGTTATATATATAGCTATATATATAATAGTTATATATACATATATAGCCTGGTATGAATAGCACCCATTTTTATTATAATATCTTTTATTAAAAAATCATAAATATGTAATTCTGTAACATCAAATATCATACTCAAGCATATCACATGACATTTTAGGTAAAATGTTCAAATTAAAGCTATAAATTATTATACCCATCTTACCCTACCAACTATACTCAAGCAGACATTACTTCTGCTGGGCTCCATATCTATTTATCTGTCCCTGGTTCCTGGCACAGTGCTCCTAAAACCTTTTTAGTTTCCTAAGTGACAAGAAAATTAGGATCACCTTCTATTCTAATATTCGGTTTTGATTCCAACTCCTGACACAGAACTTCTAAATAAATCCCTTGGAATTTTCTGGGTGATAGCAGCATATACAATTCCATTTACTTATGTTTTTTAACAAGTATTTAGGTGTAAGTTGTAATATCTTTCATAAAAATCTTTCCTTCTTGTTGTTCCTAGAGACTTTATAGTTTTTCATGCTATTCTTTAAACTTTCTCATCTAATTTGTGTATTATGGAAATGCTATTTATTCTATGGAGTGGGTAAATGTAGGTTTATAGTTGTGAGTACATAAAACAGATTATTCTTGTATTTTTTTATTAATTATTATATTATTGTATATGAACGACTGTTATCCTGATGTCTAGAAAATTGATGAAGCTTTCTTATTTTTCTAAGTTTACCTGTTTATGCTATTTTACTTTGTTTTGACAGTTTTTTGGTAGCTGAGAAAAAAATTTATGTCTTCCTTTAAGATATTTCCTTTATTTAATTTTTTTTGCCTGTTATATTGACTAAGGTTTCTAGAACAATTACAGCAACAAGTTATATAGTGTGGTACCTAGCTTTAATGCGTTAGATATTTCATAATGTTTACATTTGTTAAAGAGTTTTTATTATTGTGGTTAGACAAATGTCTATCTTGTTTTAGTATGTTTTTATAAAAATTATGAATAATTAAGATTATGAATTTAATTTTTATTTAATGCTTTTTGTCTGTTTTTCTAAATTGATTATTAGTTATAAGGGAAAGGTAATATGCCATCTAGATAATGTTTTAAAATCCCCTCCCCCAAAGTGTGTAACTACTAGAAATAGAACAACAATTATAGCAAAGAGAATAATAGACACAATATAGAATGCTCATGATGGAGAAAGGTGAGGGCATGTGCTATAGAGAAGGTAACTGAGGCCTTTAGAGACTCCAGCCCGTCACCACCTGATGTCAGCACAAGAAAGACTCTGAAGGACAGCCACCCAGTGTAGTTCAATCAATCTGCAGCTCCATGAGAAATAATAATAATAATAATAATAATAATAATAATAGTGTAGTATTATTTTTGAGCTCATTAATTATATTATGGTTCTATAAGATATTAACTTTAGAAATTTAGTGAATGGTACATAAGAGCTCTCTATGCAATTTTTGCTATTTCTTGTAAGTACAAAGTGATTTCAGATGAAACTTTCTGGACCATAATAAAAACAGTGTGGTGATGGCCTGAGGGAAGGGGGAGTGAGGGCAAAGGACAACAGGGACATCTGTGCTAGTGTAAACAATAAAAATGAAGTTAAAAATATTATTGATGGGAGTAGTTTATTTTATCACAACAGATAACCGCAATACAAAGGTATTGTCCATTGAAACTCATAGGGATGAGGATATAGCTAAACTTATTTTAAATTAGCTTTAATTCCAAATATTCTTATACTTACTAAAGTTGCTAAAATGTTAAAGAGAGTTCTTATATACAATTAACCCAATTTTCCAAATGTTAAAAACTTGCATAATCATGGCAAAATTAATGACATCAAAAATGAACATGTATACAATACTATTAAGTAACCTAGAGACTTTGAAATTTTCTAGGTGTGCATTTAATGCTGCTTTTCTAGTCCAAGATTCAGTCCAGAACCGCACAATGCCTTTAGTTATTATATTTTGGTAGTCTTCTCAAATCTATTATAATTCCTCTGTCTTTGTTTGTCTTTTATGACCTTGGCATTTTGAAGAGTGTGGACCAGTTATTTTGTAGAATGTCACAATTTGGGTTTATGTGATATTTCCTCATGATTAAATTCAAGTTATACATTTTTTGGCAAGAATATCAAAGAAGAACTGTTGTAACCTTTTCAGTGTATTATATCAGGTACAGCATTAAGACATGTTTTAATTCATTGTGTTTTCTTATGCAATTTTAACTTTTATCACTTGGTTAAGGTAATGTCTGTCAGGTTTTTCCACAGTAAGGTAATTTTTTTTATTTGTAATTGTGAGGGGTAAAAAAAAGTTCCTCCTACTTTATAAGGTCTTCTAGCTGGGTTAATAACCAAATTAAAAAGACAGATTACAAGGAAACCATGTCCAAAGTTTATTATATGAATGCACATTTGGAGAGTGCCCTATAAATGAGACCCAATATGCCATGGGAAGGTGGAGCTTATATGCCATTCTGGACAAAAGAGAAAGGGGGACGAGGGTCTGAGATTTCAAAAGGAGAAAAAAAGGCGATCGGTAGGTATGTGAAAAGAGTGGAATACACACAGTGAACAAATTCCTGCTCGGTAACCCAGAAACAGTGGGACTCCTGGGAGTAACCTAGCTAACAAGTACGGGCCTGGTTCTCCCTTCTCTAATGCTAAAGTGAGTATGCTAACATTCCCTTCTTGGAGCAGACCTTTCCTTCTTAAATCTCTTAAGGCAGGAAAGGTGGAAGGTCAAAGGTTGTTTCTGAGTCTTTTGTTTCTTAATAACCAGCTTAAAATTAATATCCCAAAAGATATATTTTTGGGGGGTGGCAAAACTTTGGTTTTCTTTATAGTAAGTGTCTGGTGAGGAGATATTTTGAAACTATGCAAATATCCTGTTTCTTATCATATTTTTACCTACTAATTTTAGCAGCCATCTGTAACTCTTGCCTGCAATAATTATTACTATTGTGTTTGCCCAATGGTGATTTTGTATTTTCATAATTCCTCTACATGTATTATTTAATAAGTGGAACCTAATCAACAGAATAAACAAGCAAGCAAAATATAACCAGAGACATTGAAATAAAGAACAAACTGACAGTAACCAGAGGGGAGGGGTAAGAGGGATAAAGGGAGAAAATATGGGAAAGGACATCAAGGGATATGTATAAAGGACACATGGACAAAACCAAAGGGGGTAGTTTCAAGGGTGGGAGGCAGGGATGGGTGGGGTGGGGGGCATCCTGAGGGGGGAAATGGAGACAACTGTATTTGAACAACAATAAAAAATAAATAAAAAATTGTAAAAAAATACGTTCTTTTCTTCTATTTATTTATTCAATTATTTATTTATATCACTGTGAACTATGGATTATAATACAATATTATCATTTATGTCACTGTTCAAATTGGCCCAGATGTGGCTACTGTGATTCTTCAAGTTGTTCTTCAATGTGCTTCCATCTTTGCTAGCATTTCCTTTCTTTTTGGCACCAAAGATATTCAAGGATTTTCTGGAATTTTCCCTGCCTTTATTCTAGAACCCACCATTCCTCTAAGAACCCTAGTTTCTTTCAATGCAGTTTTTTAAATTTTAATAAAAATTTGGTTTTATTTAGAAACTAAAATCTGGGAGCTTGGTAGTCTCATTACTTTTGGAGCAGTATTTCTACTGGGCTCCCTCACTGGACAGAGCTAGAATACGTACTCACATTTATTTAAACTAACCTATGCACAGACATAACTGTATTTATTTCTGTATCTGTTTGTTGATAGCAAAATAGCACTGGGTGTTAGACCAGTGGACTCAGACTGGACATTAGTTCAGCAACCTCAGTATTTGACTTCTGGCTAAGAAAGAATTCAGAGCCAAGACTCAAACTATAAGAAATAGTTTATTTAGAAAGTCACAGAGATAGAAGAAGTGAGCCATAGAAGAAATGGGCTCGGGAAACAAGTTACAGAGCCAAAAGAAGGGCCCTTTATAGCTTAGGAAAAAGAGAGAGGCAAGGAAAATGCACCTAGAAGGAGAAGGGGGTGGGGAAAGGCCTGGGCATGCTCCATAAAGAGCCACGCTGGGTCCTCCATCCTGAGAGTTTCTATCCTCTCCTAAAGGTGGGAATCTTAGGGGAGGTCCCAGGGGAGGATCTTAATATAATATTTATCAGCTTTTCCAGGTGTGCCCTTTCAGGGTCGTCATCTCCACTGATTAGTTGGCACTAGGGAAGGGGTTCATTAGTTGTTGGAGTTGGTCCTGATGTCAGCAATGGCATTGCTTTATCTGGTTTTGTTGCTTTTCTGGGCCTGGAGCTGAAATGCAGCTTAGGCCTAAATGTCATCTCTGGTTTGATCAAAACTCTGATTCTGTGGTCAACATTCCCAAGGATTTGTTTTTAAGATTACTTGATGCAGGAGCCTCATTGTCTAGAAGGGCTCAATGCTTAAGGGAGTGGTCATGCAAGGGCTTGTATGGGGAGTCTTATGAGGTTATTCTCTGGCCCCCTATGTTCCTCCTCTAATGGGGTTTCCCACATGAGTAGCCACAAGTTAGGGGAGGGGAGGTCAGGGGAAGATCTAAACCACATGACCGGCAATATGAAAGGTCAGGGAGTCTAAACAACATGACCAGAAGTTGCTAGCACGGAAAGGTCACCTTGGGGACAAGGTCCTTATTTTCCTAGTTTAGTGCATTGCTAGGAACCCAGGGCTTTCCACCATGGTGACATTCCGTACCTGGCCTATTGTCCTTGACCTGCTCATGTCTAATTGCCTACCATGTATCTATTCATATTTCTGTTAAAAACTGATATAGAAACCACTCATTTTAATCCACCACTGTAGATTTTATTCTAGCCATTTTTATTTATTTATTTGTAATTCATTTCTCAAACCCTGAGAAAATACACTCTCATTTCCATGATATCTTTACATATGAACATTGACTTTTGATGGTGATGAAGTGTCACTCTCCTCTTATGGCCTCCTTTTCTCACTTCTAACTTCGACTTTCCTTGCAGTTCAGATCTCATAAAATTAAGTTTGTCAACAGAGACAAATGGAGACTCCAGCTTTGTAGAATTACATAGTTAAATCGTGCACAGGGGATCAGGGTTAATAAGCAAACACAGACATTTAATTAATGTTTTTAAGTAATTCCATTTTACTAGGCTAATTTCATATTGGTTTAAGAAAATTAATCATTTGATAGATTTTGTTGAGTACAATGCTAACACCCCTTCAACAGGATTTACAATAAAAATAGCAAATTGAGACTGGATATATTCAGCAATATATATCAGACATGTCCTAGAACTGAAAACAAACAAAATTAATATTATGCATTATTTTAATTTTGTAAAGGATGTTGGAACACTCTTTCTGTGAATGATGCCATACAAAACTCATTTTCACTGTTCTAGTTAAATAGTGACAGGAATAAATGAATATCAATTAGACATTTGTTTTACATTTATTTTAAGCTTAAAATGTTAGCTATATCATTTGAATAATGTATGTACTGATTTTAACTAACAGTCTTATTTTTTCAGCTACTTAGTTTAGAAATGATAATTTTAGCTTTAAAGCATGTTTTGATTTGCAAATTGGTTACCTAATCTTTTTTCTTTATGAATTTCTAAATATCTATAACTTTGGAAATAAAATACTTCTATTATGTTCATGAAAGTCCTCATCAGTGAGTCAAATATCTTGCATGATTTTTTATAAAAAAATAGAAACAACAGATGCCATGGCAAGTGTGAGTTTTAGGTATATATTCATGTGAGGACTGTCTTAAGAACTGTCTTCAAACACATAAAAGGTGAATGTTGAACAAATTGGATCAGCTTTTTGCTGACTATCAAAATATACACAAGAGAGCCAGAGACTTAAATTAGGGTAAGGAATTGAAATTTAATTCTGAGGAGTTATTTTATAGTAAGTGCTGTTAAATTCTCAGATACGCTCTTGAAAGCAAGGACTTGGAATTTATTCTCTCAAGGTCCTTTTAAACTAATAAATTTATAATTTCAGGGTATTTTCGATGATATCTCACCTTTATGTAGAGGCATAGACTTAATGAGGCCCCGAATACTGCACCGTAGCCTGAAGATTCTAAGAAGGCCATTTGCCCTCAGAATTTACGTTGGCATGGGACCAAGATGCTGGTCTGGTTACCCGACAACAGCAACTTGACACTTACAGTAGTGATGTGAGTGGGTTTAAGTGTACACACCCACACATTAGTAAGTTTGGATCCAGAACACCCTCTGGTATGATGGAATAACAAATATTAATGGTAAGATCTTCTGTGCAGTGTGCTATATAATTCCTCAGGTTTTTTGGGAGGTGGTGAGGGTGTATGTTTCATTAACTACTGCAACAACTATGTGAAGCAGAGAGCATACAATTACTACTCTGCCTTTAGGGAAACTGAGGAACAGATTTTAGAGTTTTTATCTAAGATCAAGAAGCAGAGTTGGGACTCGAATGCTTGTATTTTGATATAAACCATTGCTCTTTCCAGTTGCTTGTTGCCTTTTGTGTGAGCATATTTGGAATGAAATGTAAATGCCAAACCTAAAGAAAGATTCCATGTATTTGGACTCAGGCAAAGAAGCACTTGTTGGGAGGAGAGAGGCTTGAAGTTTCTGTGGCTGAATTTAGATGAGCGCTGACAATGTTTCTAAAGGTCACTGTTCTATGAGTTGACGGCAGGTTTTCCATGGTATTAGTTTTAGGGTTTCATTCATTCAGCCTTGAGTAACAGGAAAACAAAACAAAACAAAATAACAATGCTGAGTGCAAGATTGAAGATTATTTCTCTCTCACTTACAGGAGTCTGCATGTAGGCACTCTGAGCCTAGTGTGGTGGCTGCACAGTGATCCAAGGAGCCAGGTTCCTGCTCTCCTGCGGCTATCTTGTCTTTTCTGAGCTGCCCACTGGTTCAACGCCTAAGGTGGTAGCCATCCCTCGGCATCCCGGCCCCAAAAGGAGGAAGGTGGGTGGTGCCAGGCAAGGAGTGCCCCTTGTTTTTAAGGCTATTTCTAGGTCGGCATGCATATCATCTCCACTTACATCTCATTGATCAGAGCTTAGATACATGGCCAAGACTGGCAGCAAAGGGAGCTGGAAACAAAACCTGCTGGCTAAGCAGCAATGTGCCAACTAAATCTAGAATTCTGCTAGATAGGAAGAAGGGATACATGGATATGGGAAATGACTCTATCAATGAATGCTACATACATCTGTAAAAGTAGTCTCTGTATTTTTTTACCATTGTGTGGTCAAATAAGCCTCAGAAATGCTCAGCCAAATAAAGCTAAGCAGATCTCTTTAACACCAGACTTCTCAGAGATGCCGACGTGCATTGTGACACTCTGAATAGGACATGACACGTATAGTTCCCACACTTATCTGACCATAGAACTCTTGACTCATGGAGCATCTTTTGGGATTAATAGTCCATAAAACATTCTTTGAGGAAATACTTACACTTTGAGGAAATATAAAAGAGTATGGAAATGCCAAGTAATTGGACACTAAAGAGGAATTTTTAAATTTCTGCCTAAAAAATCTTGAGCAGTTTTCAGGTAGAAGTTCAGTGTTCTCTGACACATCTGTTAATGGAGAGAATGCTTTTGAATAACACGATGTTAGTAGCCACCACTGCTGAGCACACAGGGAGCGCTTGGCGCTGCAGCTGGCTGCCCGCCCTGGACGGTGGGCACTTTCATGTCACCGGGCCAGGCACATCAAGCACATCTGAAATGTACCCTGACAGTTGTGCTGCCTTTGCCTCGGTCATTCACTCACCCAATTATCTACAAGACATTTTACACCACTTTCTCTCTTTTCTAACTCTGAACTCCTCCTCTGTCATCCTCATTTTCTGCCCATGACCTGCACATGACCTGTACATGACTTCCACTGTGCACTCAGAAGCACTCAGAGAGAACGCCACAGACTTCCCTCGTCCGCCTGCCTAGAAGCCTTTGTATCTGCCTACGTTACTTTCTCACCAGTTACATGGAAACAACATACATGTCATGCCAATTCCTTCCCTTGGACACTAGTTCACATCCCTCATGCCCACTCAAAGGCATCACCCTTGTGATTCTTACCTCAATTCCCTACATTGCCAATTTGTCCCCTTTTCACTAGGCTGTTTTTATTATTACACAAACCTGCTTTCCCCCATCTTAAAAGAAGAGAAAAAGAAATCTTGATCTTGACTCCATTTTTCTGCTCTAATTTGTAAAAAACTCCTTGTTGCCTCCAGGTTTTCTCCTCTTTTCACTTTTAACCTCTCCTGTCAGGCTTTTGCCCCCACTTCCCTGAAACTGCTCCTGTCTAGGTCCCGGATAATGGTCACATGTTGCTGAAACCAGTGGCCTGTTCTCAGGCCTCCACCTTCTTGCTCACTTGGTGGCATTTGGCACAGGTGACTGTCTTCCCTCATCCACTTTGTCTCTCTGGCTTCAGGACATTGCTCTCTTCTGGTGTCCTTTTTGTCCCACTGGAAATTTTTCTCACTGAAAAATGTAGTATATTGTCCCTGGCTAGAGTGGCTCAGTGGACTGAGTACTGGCCTGTGAACCAAAGGTTGCCAGTTTGATTCCTAGTCTGGGCACATACCTGGATTATAGGCAAGGCCCCCAGTAGGGGGTGCTTTAGAGGCAACCACACATTGATGTTTCTCTCCCTTTCTTTCCCCCTCCCTTCCCCTCTCTCTAAAAATAAATAAATAAGATCTTTAAACAAAAAAAAATAAAAATAATGTAGTATATTAGTTGTTTGACATATCAAATTGCAGTACCAGTCTAAAGTCTTTGGGGGAATTTCTAGAAAATTTCAAAAGTAAAAATGAGTGATTCAGATTAGGTATCTTGGATTCCCTGAGTTAGTTTCTTCAGGTTTACTGTCCAATGGTTTGGACCATACGGTCTTGAAATCATCCTGCACTGTGCAGATTCTTAGAAAGCACTATGAGATTTAAAATATACCAAAGAGAAAACACCTGGATGTTCTAGGGTATAACCCATTTTAACTACCTTGGGGTCTTAGGTTAATCTCATAGCTTTTCTGAGCCTTCATTATCTCATCTGTTACATGGGGAATAAATAATATCTTTTCTGCCTTTCTAAAAAAATGTTTATAAATATAAAAACACATGAAATTTGTGTACAAATTTACGTCAAGAATGCTGCAATGCTATGTGATACAGGAAGGAATAATTACTTCAAGTCTTAGAATCAAAGAGGTAGAGTTCAAAACACAGATTCAAACTTCACATTTTACTATACAAGTTTTATTGTGTGACACCCATTCCCTCCATCAGTCTTTCCCATCATAGAAGATGGCAACTTCATCTTCCCAGCTGCTCCGGCCAGCCCAACCTTGGAATGATACATTTCTTTCTTGTTGCTCTTCCAGCCAACCCAATCAGAAGATACTTCCATATCTATGTTCAAAATCTCTCTGCAGTCCAGTTACTTCTTACCACTTTCGCAAAAACTCTCTGCCATCTTTCTGATATGTGCCACCATCATCTTTTGCCAGGATGGTTGTAATAGCTTCCTGGGTTCTGGCTTTTGTTCTTACCCTAAGTAGTCTCTTCTCTGCACATAAAGCAGAGCAGCCCTGTTAAAGCACATTACGTACCATGTCACTTCTCTGCTTAAAACCCTTCGTAGGCTTTCAACAATTTTACTCCAAAGTCAAAGGCAAAATCCTCACAATGGTCTGTGAAAGCACACCCCTCTTTGAAATCATCCCTTACTGACCTTTATAAAGTCTGTTTCTTCTGCCAAAACCACTCTTTTATCAAATTTCTGCATGATTTATTCCATCTCCTCCAAAACTTTTTGCTTAAATGTCATTTTCTCAATAAGGCCTATCCTGGCCTCCCTATTTAAAATTGTAACCCATTCCACCACCGTGGCTCTTTCAGTCCCTCACCCTGGTTTCTCCTTTTCTGTATCATAGTCACCCTCTAACATACTATATCATGGACACATTTATTATATTTATTGTTTATTGTCTATCTCTTTCTCCCAGTTCAATACTGAAGGGACTTGTGTGTGTGTGTGTTTTCCTCTAATGTATCTCAAGCACTCAAGAGAGTGCTTGGTGCATAGTAGGCATTCAGTATTTCTTAAGTGTTCAGTGAGTTCTGAGGATAGTAATGCTAAGTGGTTCTTTTATCTGTTTTGCAGCTACATGAGCTGAGATGTGTAGAGACCAAATAAATTCTCTAACACTGTAGAGTGAGGAAACTGTGTGGTTGGCTGCGGGCCATGATCTTTGCATTGTGCCACTAGGTACTCATCTTGTGTGACGGTTGCTATGTCCAAAGCCAGAGGATGAACATTTCAAAAAGAGGGGATTGTCAGTGGGCTGAAAAGCTTTTAGAAATGCCAGAAAGAAGAAAGATTGAGAACAAAGGCTATAGTTCTTTGTAACTAGGTGATAGTGACCTTTGCAAAAGCTCTTCAGTGGTGAGGGAGCCAAAGCCAGAGAAGAGTGAGTGAGGGAGTGCAATGGAAAATAAGTCAAAGGAGAGTGCATAATTACTACTCCTCAACAATTCCAGGGACAGCAAGGAGCAAAGACTATAGTTATATGGAAAGGAAGAGTACTTTTTTTGTTTGTTTGTTTTTTAGGATAAGTAAGACGAGCATATTTATACAAAGAAGGAAAAGAGGTAAAGACAGGTAAAAATGTTGGTAGTGAGGATAGAGGTAAATAGAATGGTCTTCTTTGTAGGAACTTAGTGGATAAAATCATGCATCGAGATTCATGCAATTACCCGACCAGGTTGTTTAGGTAGAACTTTGAGGTGTGCGGCCTGTAGTAAAGTAGGGATTAAGTTACCCCTTCACCTTACTCTTTGTCTTGTCCCTTGAAAGCAACTGTTCTTATTTTCCTTAGCAGTTTTTTCCAATGTTATCACTTTCCTCAACCTCCTACCTTAGTTCCAAATGCCACTATCTTCTCTCTCTTAAGCAGGTGACACTGTCTATCTTCTAGAGGTAAGAGGCCAGCAGGAATGAGCCTTTTCAACTCATTGTGCTTCTTATTCAATCTCCATTGCATCATTACTGACTTTATTTTCTTTCCTCCCATCTCAGTGGAAAGATATTACTATTTCCCCCCAAGCTCGAAAATCATTTTTATTTCATTTGGAAACTCTATTCACCAAATTCTTTATACTTGAAAACAAGATTTCCTATATATAGAATATTCCCTATAGATATCATTTTTCTGAACTTCCAATGAAGATATAATGATTTCCTTTATGCAATAAATATATATATTCAACTTCTACAACACTGGGCATTGCATTTGATGTTGGAACATTCTAAAATAAGTAACTTGAGGTAGAGAGACTGAGGAAAATAGAAACATAAACAGATCATAGTATCATGTATTAAGTGTAACAATGCCAATTTTTTCACAGTAAAACGGATATCTACAGAATGCTCTTTCCATAATTTGTTTTTGAGTGACATAGATTTCCTCTGTTATCTTCACTTTGCTTGGGTTTCTGTGGCTTGGAGAACAGAAATATTGATTAATAGACTCAAGTTATCAAACTCAGTAGGTGGCAGGGAAGGCTTCCAGGAAAGCTTTGCAGAAGTAATGTGTGAAGTGAGTAAGAATTAAGTGAAAGGGAACTGGGCTTTGGCTGGAGGAAGTGAGGGGGAAAATGTGGGTGTGAGGAGGCTGTCAGGGTGTAGGGAAAAGAGAGGCTCTGAAGGGAGACACAGTTCTGTGGGAAAACGACAGCTGGTGTTTCTGGGGAGAGTACGTGGCAGGGAGCACCAGGTGAAGAGACGGGAGAACCGGTCAGGGATCAGAGCGTGGAGGCTCTCAGCGGGCAGTGGGAATGACTGAACACTGTCCCTAGGCAGTGGGGAGGCAAGTGAGGGAGCTCCATGGGCAAGTCCATGGGTCTGTGGAGGATGGATATGAAGGATGAGTCTTGAAACATAATATCTTCAACATCAAACTTATTATCTGATTGCTAGCTCCCCCTAAACCTCCTATTGCTTCATTTTTTTCTACTTAAGTAAGAGTATTTGTGGCTTGCTGCTGTTGACCTTTATTCTTCTTCCCCCTCAACATCTCATATTGATATTTTAAATCATATTCACAAAATTGTTTTTGTAATGGAAAGAGGAGAACACAACTTGGGATGAAAGGAAAGGCCAAAAAGAAAAGTGAAATAGACAGAAGACATCTGTTCCCTTCCAGTTTGCTGAGGGTTGGGTTAGCCCTATCTTGAGAGAGAAAGGTGTGACCAGAGTGATGGACCCAGAATAGAAGACATTTTATCCAAGACAGTAGGGACAAGTGGTTGCTTAATTAAAAGGTTTTGTAAAATATGGAATATTTTACAAACCAAGTATATCCATCTAATTCTAGTTTAGCCGAAGTAAATATAATGTAAATAAAGATGATCTGCCAAGCTTCTGATTTACAGCCAGTATCTAATTAGCTACATTGATCAGAATTCTTTTTTTTTGTCTCTTTTTCTTTAAACCTCAGCCTCAGTTTGCCACATTTAAGTTTCTCTACACTGATATAAAGTTAAATTAATTGTAAAACAGTGAGTTCAGAATTCTTCTAGATTATCTTCAGGATTTACTTTTGCTTCCCACAGGCCTCCATTGACAGCAACATTTGGAGCAACTTTTATTTTGAGGGAAGTGGACGCAGTTATGAAAGGGCAACCTGGGGGATCTGTGTGGAGACAGAAGTGTCCTGTGCTTTGACTGCTTTAACATCAGTGTCCTGGTCATGATATTACACCATAGTTTTCCAAGATGTTACCATTGCAGAAGATTGTCAAAGGGCACATCGAACCCTTGTTATTTCATTGAACTGCGTGTGAGGCTACAATTATCATTAGAAAGTTAACTCACATATTGCTGTACTGTGAACCCTGTTTCAGAGATCACCAGCTTTTAAAGATTACTCACACAAAGGACACTATTGTTGAGCTTGAGGCCTTTGCAAATTTGGCGTCAGCTATATAGTGCTTTGAGGTTCTTCGACATGAGAAAAATAGATAATACTCTAGTTTGTCTGTGTCTTTACTGGCATTCTACTGATACCCAAGTAGATGCTATGTTGCCATGCTACTATATTCAAAACATTTTAGAGCCATGCGGACCTTTGCACTACCTGTAAAATAATGATTAGAACTCCTTGCATTTGCCAGATCTTTTGTAGTGATACAAGGATAACAGTGGGTATTAAAGTACAAAGAAGGACAGTTAGAATCCCCCATAGACATATTTCATGTTTTTACTAACAGCCTAACCCACCCATTGCATGTTTCTGGTCTCATACTATATTATTGTGAATATTATTACTATGGCTCATACACTATAATCACAGGCACACACCAAGTAATGGTACATATATTTTTCCTGAAGGGCCTCAGTATTATGCATGTTATTTCACACTTAAAACATTTAACATGACTAAATTGAAAACAGAAGAAGCAGGGGAGGGAACAGAAGGTGACAATGAAGAGGAGGAGTGAGAGTGGGAAGGCAATGTGTACAGGAAGAGGCAAGGCATATGGGGAAACAGGGAAATGTCAGATTCATAGAAAATAGCAAGCCAGTGTGTGATCAATGACCTGTATTTGCCGCGTTTCTCACGGTGCTTCAACTGAGGGGGTGCTGGTAATGAGAAAGGTGACTGTCTCACTGTGGCGGAGACCTCTGTACGTACAGCAGCACTGGCATAAAATCACTGACCAGAAGCATTCTTCATAGGCTGTAGCGCAGTGTTGGCGACCTTTTATTTTATGATTTCTATTCACATTTGGGAGAAGATTTTATCTTTTCTGTCCCAGCTTCCCTGAAGGGCAGATTTATTTACCTGCAGTTTCTAGAAGCTGTCTGATTGTAATCACTGTGGGTAAGCCCCAAACCTCTATACTCAACCAACAATAAAAACAGTTCAGAGAACAAACAGCTGAAGCTCACACCCAGCTGTTCATGTTTGTGGCCCTCTCAGTGGGCTTTGAGCTGCTCAGTCTCCAGAGCCTGCAAATGTGCACACAGAAAGGAAGGCTTTGAAGTAGCGTGGACCTGCACTGCAATTCTGACTCAGAAATAATATGACCTTGGGACAGCCACTTAACTTTTCCATGTCTCTGTGTCCTCAATAA
Organism: Tonatia bakeri; assembly: GCA_004024845.1. Classification (NCBI taxonomy): domain Eukaryota; kingdom Metazoa; phylum Chordata; class Mammalia; order Chiroptera; family Phyllostomidae; genus Tonatia; species Tonatia bakeri. The sequence continues at coordinate 168,635 of PVIA01002611.1, read as the reverse complement.
GGTTACCTTAAGGACTAACCGAGCTAGGGATGGGCCAGCATTCATATCTGGAATAGTGAGTCTTATAAATGGAAGGATTTTTCCCCCTTATATCTACCTTAGCTGACCACCATTTGGGAATCTCAGCTTGGGCAGAAACTCACTCCTTAAGGTTCCAACTTGTCCAGACATGTCCACACACTCAGGCAGCCCCTGCTTGCCATTGAAACCAGCAGTGGAGGCATGTAAGACAGGTGGAGGTGGTGGCTTCTTTGATATGAAAACTTCAGGAGTAGCTATCACAATGACTTAGATAGCAGAAGAGGAAGAAAGCCAAAACATTATTGTTAAAAGAACTGTGTTGACAACTTAATACGTAGGCATTACCTATAGGCTAAAAGAAGTAGTTTGAGGAGCTGCTAAAGCCAGGCTGGAGATGCAGTGACGGGGCAGAAGAAATACTGTTTTGTGCTGCTTGTTATGGTTCTGGCTTTACCTACACCTAAAACAATTCAGGGGATTCCATCTGTGTAATGAGATTACTGGCCCTCGTCAATTTTGTCCTATCTACTGCTTTACTTCAGCATGATTTCATGTGGACTAATAATGACTTAACACTGTAACGGAAGGAATACCAAAAGAATCTCCTTTGCCTCCCTATTACAGAAAGCATGCCACAACCTTGGTCAGAAAATATTTCCTAAATATCAACACTGTCTTAGTGTGTGGCTGGTATCCTTAGGAATCTCTAAGGTTTTGGAGCAAGAAGTTCTAAATATGATTCTAGGAAGATACATCCGAATTCTGTCTGAAAAGTGAAATCATGAACTCATGACCTTGAGTGATGGACAAATTTTGTAAGAAATTAAAAAAAATTCAATTACATTTGACATACAATAGTATATTAGTTTCAGGTGTACGTACAATATAAGGATTAGACATTTGCATAACTTATGAAGTGATCACTCGGATACGGTGACTGGGAGAGTGAGAGGGAATTTTGATTGAGAGAGAAAAACAGGGGTCATTCTTAGTTGAGAAATGAATCAACTCATCCCAGTGGGAATGATCTTGTTCAGAGTCTAGAGGCCAGGTAGCAAGGTCTCAGCTGGAAGTGAAGAAGGCAGAAGGAATCTCTGTGAGAATATCTCAGTGCCCACACCCGTTCAGTTCCTCATAAATGGTACAGCGAGGCAGTATATGTTCTTGGTCACTAAGCAACTTTCTATCAGCATCCCAAGAAATCAGAAAACAGTTAAGTGTTCAGATTATTTCCAGTCAGTGCTTTAATTCACCCTTCATGTGAGAAGCACAAAGACCTGACATGCCACTGTGGACTCAGAAACCTCCTAACCTGTTTTTGTTTAATAACAAGGATCCATGAGTTACTGAGTGTACCTCTCAGGGTGGTGACATTGTGTCTCAGAATACCCTGGTTAGAAAGAGAACACTTGACAGATTCCTGCTTTCATCTAAGAATTATTTATTTATTTTTTGTACTTGACACTACTTTGAAGGTATTGAGGAACAGCAAAAACAGCCCCTTCTAAAGGACAGTGAGATATCAATTACTTTTAATTACTCCCCAGCTCTCTCCTTTAATTACCTACTATGTTAGCTTGGATTTATTACAGAGTAATCATAGTGATGCTTTGCATTTACATAGTCCCTTTCTCCAAGGAGTTCCAAGCACTTTATAGATATGACTTCACTAAATCTTGAAAAATACATAAGTAAGGAAATTGTAAAGTAGCCATATTCCCATTTTTCAGTGGGACATATTCAAAAGATAGTTCACAGCAACTATCCAAATTTGAGGGACCCTTACTATAACCTTTCCCCATTTATATTTACAAGTTTCATTTATGATACATTATTCTCATGTTTGTTTGTTGAATGAAAAATATATTCCAAGATATATAAAGTGAAGATAACAGAAAATATTAAATGATAATAATCCTACCAGTAGTGCAATACTCTGCCCACTCTAAGATATAATTAATGGATCCCAACTTTCTTAAAGTATGAAAGTCCTTGCATAGTAGCAAAATATTTTGAATATGCCAGAAATATAGAATTTGCATTTGTAGGTCCATTGGTTGGAAAATACATAATAAGGAAATCTACTTTAAATTATGCTGGAATGTTTAATATACCATTCATTATCCTAAAAATATCCTATGATGTAAGTGAGGATAGTTCTAATTAATCTCATTCTATAACTATTATTCACTCAGTCTACGTTCAGTATGCTTATATCCCTATTGCTTCTCAGAGACCTGCCTCCCAATGTTGAGAACAATTGGTCCAAGTTTTAAAATAAGGGTTTTCAGGAACAGTTGCTCATATACAGAATAATTATGTTGAACTCAAAACAAAAACTGCAGAACATCATTCAACATTGAAGAGCTCCTCAATAGTTGGTGAGCTGCTCTTCAGGGTTAAAACTACTTGTACATTAAAACAATGGGATTTACATGCTTCAGAGGTTTTCTTTTCCTTATCTTGTCTGTTAGAATTAATAAGTTAGAAGCATTCAGCTCAGAAGAAAGGCTTGATTGCATGCCTTTTGCTAAGGATCTGAGACGTGAGGGGACTGCAGTTTGAGAAACTTAGAGTAGCATCTCTAGGACCTGAAACTGCCTTACATAGTTTCCCTCTTCATATCCTATTGTTTGCATTTGAACACACTCTATTGCTTTTAAAAACATACTAAAAATTTTAAGGTATACATGTTCAGGCTGGAGATGGTAATGAAGCTGAGTGCTTTGTTTCTAATTTATCCTGTGTAAGTAGTAAATTATGGCACACAAAATTAAAAAGCATTAGGGTTATCTTCTTCTAGAATTTTGTTTAGCGGTCATCACCTCTGGTTGTTGTAGATAATCCTAAAAAACAAGGCAAGTTTGGGAAAAGGTAACAGAGTTCAATTAGGAGACATTTATTCTTAATTCCAATTTAGATTTTACCTTATATTGCGTTGGGATGCAGTTATATTACCATACACAACAAAAGTAAATTTATGCAGCATCTTTCTTTTAAGGAAATTGAGAGGTTAGAAGCAACATTTTGTTCATTGAGTAGGATATTGAGAAGGAAATCCTAAATCAGTGATTGCCTCTAAATCAGTTACTTGATTGTATTAATTATCTCTTATGCCTTGGTTCTCTGTTTATAGAATGAGGTTAATTATAGCTACCCTCAATTATCTCATAGGTTTTTAAGGGAAAGAATGGAATAATAAATATACCAGTATATCTGAAGCGAGATATTTAAAATATAGATTATAACACTACAATACTGTTTTACTACAGAAATATATTACAGAAAGGACTTTTTAAAAAAAAAGAGAGTAAGTAGTTGGAGAAGGTAGGGGCAAACATCGATAAAAGGAAGGGAATAAATTATTCCAACAAGAAAAAGAATGTAACATCATTTAATTGGAGAGAATTCTGGTGGGGCCTGGGGTGTGAGAATGACAGGGCACAGTCACTGGGGAGAGGGGTCCAGATCTCTGTGTGGCCCATGAGATTCCAAAGGGCAGAGAGAATAGCAAATGTTGCTGGGATCGAAGGTGGATATATGTAAAACTGAAGTTATTGGCTACCCCAATAAACTAGGTTCTTTCAATAGTTTCTCCTAAATTGTTCAGTTGGATGATAATTCTACTCTAAACCCAGGAATGAAAGTTTTAGTCATTCTTTTTTTCTTTCTTCTTCATCCTCTATACCCAAAGAAGTCTTCAGAGGTCATAAAAATTCTCCTAGTTCTCTCTGCCTCTTCACTCTTGGTGCTGCCGTGTAGTCCTGCTGTTCTCACCTTGCACCAGGTCTTCTGGTCTCCAGCCATCCCCCCTCTCTGATTCGTACAGAATTCAACAAACTAATCACTTGTCTTAAAGAATTACTTGCATGAGGTCAACTGTCTCCTCATAACTCTCTGGTGATCCTCATTTTCTACCAAATGAAGTTCAGGCTCTTCAGTCTATGGTACTAGAAATTGCCAAAAGCTTGCCTGAATCTAACTTTTCCAAACTCACCATTTATCCTCTAATCAGACTGACCTTGCACCATCTTCCTTAATATTCTGTGCTTTGTCCTCATTCAGAGGTTTTATTCCAGCTATTCTTCTCCACTGGGACTTTTACTGGTCTGTAACATTTTTTTCCAATTCAGTTCATCCTTCAAGGCTCCCCTCAAATTCTGTCATCGGCGGGCTGAACCTGAATCAAGTGTGCACACCTCTCTCTCCACACTGTGTTTGTGATATCTCAATAGTCTGAATTCAATAGTGGTGGGAATATTTACACAAGTAATTAACCAACAGTAAAAATCAGCCACCCTCTCTTCTTCACCAGAACCAGTTTTTAAACGAGCGTACCTCTAAATCTTTGATTGCTCACCACTGACTTACCTTTTGTATCACTCATTTTGACCCTTCTTTATGTATTACAATAAAAACTTAAAAAAAATAATTTATAAACTTATCTCAGGACTACACTTCAAAAATGCTAATAACAAGTAGTGCAGTGCTATAATTATATTAGCATTTTATTATTTTGAGTTGATTTTCCGAGGTAACGTACCCTCTGTTTCTGAGGATACCTTTGTTTCTGAGGTAACATTACATGTGTATCTACATGAATCTAACTTCTGTTCCATTCTCCATTAAACATTCTCTCATATTCCCTAAAGGTTCTGCCCTTGTGCCTGTGTACCCTTGAAGTCACCAGAAGAACTGGAAACTCTTAAGTCAGGCCAAACTAGGAAGACAACCTTTTGCTGCCTGTAAGTGGCCTGTGCCACGACCCAGCAACAAGAGTAATTATAATGGTCGGATAAAGTGAGATGAGCGATTGCTGCATAGTAGCTGTGATGTTATGATCTGGGAACTAATTTGGCCATCTCCCTCATGATTCATCTTGTTGCCAGTTATTGCCACCAAAACACTACAGTAAACACCCTTGTAATCAGCCCTTATCTTTCAGGTGTTTTTATTGCTGGCAAATAGATTATAGGCAAGAGATTGCTAGACATATCAAAGATCTATGCTACTTTTAAATTTTAATAGATACTATCAGTTAATTTTTTAAAGACAAGAAAAGAAGATGAGGTCCATATATGCAAAGGAATACTACTCAGTCATAAAGAAAGACAAAATACAACCATTTGTGACAACATGGATGGATCCTGAGATTATCTGCCAAGTGAAATAAGTCAGACAGAAGAAGTCAAGAACCATATGATTTCACTCATATTTAGGATATAAAACTGAAAGCAACAAATGAACAAACAAGACAAAAAGCAACAGTATGGTGGTTACCACAGGGAAGAGGGGTGAAGGGTAGAACAGGGTAAAAGCGATCAAATATATGGCGACCAAAGATTTGACTTTGGGTGGTGGGCACACAATACAATGTAGCTTAGAATTACACACTTGAAATCTATGTAATTTTATAACCAATGTTGCCCCAATACATTTAATTAAACAAGTAAAAGGACAAAAATACCCCTTTAAAACAAACAATAAACAAACAACTAATTTATAGCTTGACTTTCTAACCTGATGGTTTTCTGAAGTTCATTAGGCAAGTCCAATATATTACTGAGTGCTCTTCTCAGTCTGAAGAAAAGTGCTTACTGAATGAAAACTGAGGCATCAGTATCCAACTCTTCTTAGCTTCTCTGGCTCTCCAATTACTGACTTTTCAATTTCAGAAATTGTCTTAATGATTTTTTATTTTAATTATCCAGAGCCTAGTGCAGTACCTCACTTATCATATCCAAAACTTTTTATCTGAATCAATTCTGTATACTCATGGTGAGTACTAACCAATACTGACTGTATGTGACAATGAAGAGCCATATTAAAGTTCTTTTAAAAAAACATTTTGTTCAAAACATAAATCAAATTGAAGGTATAACTTTATTTAATTATCTTATAATTTTAACACTGAGCCAATATCTTTGATATTGATTAGGGTTTGTTAGTGTCCCACAGATATAATTGGGTGCTTGGTAGGTGAATAAGGATTCCAACTAGCTATTTACCATCTTTCAAACTCTGACAAGTGTGGCTCAGTTGTTGGGGTGTCATCCCACAAAGAGAAAGGTCGCTGGTTGATTCCCAGTCAGGGAACATGCCTAGGCTGCAGATTTGGTCCCTTGTCAGGGCACATAGGGGAGGCAACCAACTGATGTTGCTCACACATCGATGTTTCTCTCCCTCTCTTTCTCCCTTCTCCCTCCCTAAAACCAAAAACCAAAAAATCCCACTATGCTAAAATTCATTTCTGTATTTTCTCATTTAATCTCAATAAGATCTTTCTGAGGTGGGTAGCATTAGCATGCTCATTGTACAAGTGAGGAAATTGGCTCTGGCGTAGTTTCGTGACTGCATCCAGCAGCCGCAGCTCATTAAATGACAGAGTGACTCTGAGCCGTTCTGATTCCAGAATTCTCATCTTAATCACCATATGCTTTAATTCCACATAAAAACAACTTTACAGTAGTGGGCCTGTATTACATTTTCAATGTTTGCCCATACTAGTCAGGAAAATTCTGAATGTTAGATTGAAATTTTGGAGCCAGTCTTTTAAAAATGCCTCGTTTAATTAGTGATGTTTTATTTTCAGCCTACTCTTTTATCCCATTTAAAAGTGAAAAAAAAATGTTGGTTAAGACATCATTTAGGAACCTCTAAAAATAATTTTTTATAGAGGACTTACTTTCTGCCTTAGTGCTATTCCAGATGGTCTGGGAATTAAAAGGGCATAGGGGAATATATGATACCTTTCCTCAAAGACCTGATAAGCTAGATGAGTAATGGCAATTAGCAGGCATGGAACAATTAGAAAACAATTAGGTGGTAATCTCTGTGGTACTCACTGATAGAACTGAAAATTAGGAGGTGTTAGTAAAGGCACAATAGCTTCAAAGATGAAGTGGGAGTAGAACCTTGCAGGGTGGTTTTAGAGAGGGGCATTTACATAGAACTTCAAGGTTATGACTTTTTCAATCCAGAAGAAACAATGGCCTTGCTGACAAAGTCTGATTAAATGCAGTGTTTACATTTTTACATTATTACTTGCATTGGTACCCAGCTACTCATCGTATCCATTTTCCTGTCACTCCTTGAGCTTTTGATGCTGTCTGGCAAATGAAAGCACTGGAGTTTTTCACAGAGAGCAAGGCAACCTTTGGCTGGGAGACTGCAGGCTTGAAAACTGTTGTTTTTGAACCAGTCACTGTCTTTAAAAAAAAAAAACAAAACTCAATTTATTATCTTGGAGTCTGTGATCTCACAGTAGACAGAGAGTCATTGTCTCCACAATGTTAGTCATTTTCCCGTGTGACTCAGCAAGCGCCTGAGTGCCCTTCTGCTCTTTTCCTATTTGTCTTACTTTGCTCCCAGACAGGGTTCCCAAGTTCACCCTCAGACTTGGTTAAATATAGCAAGTAGTCCTCTATTCAGCCTTTGCAATCCTCTCTCTGCTTCTGGCACATTGCTGGGCAAACAAGTGTCCTTGCCTAATTTATAGTGAAGGGCTTTTGTAAAAGGGGTGATGCCCTGATCAGGCAGGGGCTACTTTCCTGTCTAGAAACTTCCCAAATGACTTGCTCATTCAATGACCAGCTACATTCCTTGACTTTCTTGGCTGCTGGCAATCTTTTCAGATTGGTGGGTTGTCTTTCTTCTTAGCACTGTGAGAGACTCGGAGGAGAGTACAGGAATAACTTTCTGTCCCTCTCCTCATTTACGAGCATCTCTTTTTCTTTTCTGCTGCATTTTGATTCCCCCAGTAACCTGGCCATAGCCATATCCAGCACTCTTTCCTAGGTTTGTTTTCCTCTCTTACATTTTTGTCCCTTAGGTGATAACTGCTTATCAGATGCTTGCTGGATTTCTTTCCAAGGTCTCAATACTGAATCTGCCTCTTTAATGACCTGAGTCGATATCTTCTTAGATAAATTTCATCATAAGATATGTCTATTCAAGTCATAACACATTGTTTTCAGATTCTTTGCTACACATAGAACTATATCAGGTTCTTTTTGTTCCAAATATCTCTTTAGTTCTAGCTGAATATGGAGAAGCACTTTCTTAGTTGTGAAACCTGAACTGCCCCATGAGGCTCACAGCAAAATATGCTTTTCTTAGCTTACTCAATTTTCAAGAAGTCTTTCCCTGACAATCATTTGTAAAATCCCTGAGAAATTAATCATAGGACAGTGTCAACTTTGAAAATACCCATGCTGTCCATTTCTGTGTGTCACAGAGAAATAAAATGGGATAAACTGGGGTGGGCAAAGAGGGGTGTGTGGATATCTGCTGTCTTCAGCAACCCAATTAAAAACTCTGCTTTAAACTCTTGGGGGTCCATGCTGGGTAACAGAATAATTCTTCCTTGGGTAGAGCCTGGCAGTGAGTTTGTTTGGCTAATGCTTATGCTGAATTTCACCTTTTACTGGCTTCTTTTCTCATATTTAAGGTATAGTCAAAGTGTGTGCTGTCTCTATCTTTATTATTTCTTAACCAACATAAGGAAATAAGCACAAACCAAAGGGCCTCTTGATGACTATAAAAATACCCTAGTGCAGGTAGGATGTAGTTGGAGTTGATGACAAGGAGAGGTATGCTGGTGTTTAAAAATGTACTTGGGATTTTTTTTCATCTGGTTTAGGAAGACACATAGACAAAGAAGTAACTGGCATGGAGGGAGAGGTACTTATGCTCACAGATCCCCACAAACATGGACCTGGCACACCATGCTTGGCCACTGGGGAAACAGCAGGGCGGGGCAGAGGCAGAGGGCGTGGAAGGTGATGTGGGTGACAGGAATTCCTCTAAGAGACCTGGTTCCTTTTCTCAGAGGAAAGTATTTAGAAATGGAAATCTGGGAGTTAGGTCTTCTTTTCCTTTATTTATTTTGCTTTGTTACTTTGACTAAGATTTCTAGAACTATGACAGGAAACAGGTGAAATGGGTTAAACAGGTTTAGAGTTAGCTAGTTCAAATAATCTTAGTGGCCTCTAGAAATAGGGGCTGTCCCTAATTGCCTGATACCTGGCCCTGGGTTGGTAAGTAGTGGCCCTGAGTAGGAGAGGTACATAAAGGAAGTAGTTGTGGGCTATGGATTTGGATTGGTTGGCTTGCATATGAAAGGCATGCTGCCAGGTAAATTGTTTACTATCTCTAGGAATTGGTTAAGCTTGGAAGGGGCGGTCTCTGTCAATTTCAACAAGGACCCAAGTTGTCTAAGCATCAGAATAAAGAGACATACTTAATAGGGTTGTAAATACTTAAAAACAACACCAACAAAACACAACCTGGTGTATAGCACTTGCTGAATTCCATGGATGCTTGAGCAAGGCTACTACTTAATGTACTCTGTCTATGCAGGGGTCACGATGACATTCTGTGCACCATGGTGTTGAGAGTGGATATCAGTCATGATCAAGGTTTAGTATTCTCCTCTCTCTGAATGCAAGCTCACTTTTACCTCCTGTGCAAACTACCAATATATTATAGTGATGAAATGTTACCTCAAGTGGATTAGAGAATAGAGCATGGAATTAGAATTTTCCTTAAGAATCTGAAGAAAGAAACAACAGTTTGTGGGTAGTTTTATTTTGTCAGCTATCAAGCAAAAACACAGAACATATTCTATTTAAATAGTAAAATTTAGAATTTTTAAAAGAAAAAATATAAAATTTCCTTTAATAACTTATTTCATGTTTTAAAATAAATTTGTAAGTGGGAATTTTAACACCCTTACAACCTTGTGAATACCTCCCATAGGTATTTAAAAAACACAATTTAACATGGAAAAAAGGGTAAAAATGGTCTTTACCTAATAGAGAGAGATAATTCCCATGGATCTCTTAAATTTCTGCACATCTTTTGGGCAGAGGCACTAATTGCCTTTTTTTCTATCTTTTCCAGAATTTGTATAGAAAATAGACTTGAAGGATAGAGATAATACCCTACTGAAGCAAAAATTGGTTAGGCTTATTGTCTGTTATAAAAATTGGGGTTTCCTGAGGTTAGGGTTCCTCTTCTGTACTACAGCTCGCTGATGGGAAGTCTGTAGGCTTCCATTTGGCCTCTTTGTGTCACCTGTGGAAATTAAGGCTCAGGGAACCAGTGCTAATGCTGACTCTCTGCCTGTTACTATTGCTGTGAATAATTTTTTGTCTTTTGCCTCTGATGCAGGAATCTCATGTCTTCCATGAGCACTCATGAAACTGTGGCAGACTGATGTGTGAGCTTGCAAGCAGAGTATATGACCTCAGACCATACACAGTCTTTCACACCTAGAGAAATTTGTGCACGTGTGTACCAAGGTATATTACAAGACTATTTAGAGCAGAATTTCTTGTGATATTTAAAATCTGGAAACAAACCAAATGTTTGTCAGCATTAGAGTAGATAAATACATTGTGTACATTTATTTATATAATCAAATTATATAAACTGCGTCCACAAGTGAACAAACTATAACTATGCAGCAATGTGGATGAATTATGTAAGCATAGTGTTGAAAAAAGAAGCAAGTTGTAAAATGATACAGACTGATTAAAACAGATGCAGCAAACTAATATTTTTGGAGATGAATACATTGGTGATAAAAGCATAAAGAGAAAGATGAGATATGATAGGAGTTGTGACAATGGCATCCTAAGTAGAGAGAGAAGGGTATGTACAAGAAAAACTCATGAGAGAGGTCTACAGGGCCATCGGCACTCTATGTCTTGATGGGAGTGGTAGACACATGGGTGTTTTATTTATTCACTATACTGTGTATTTGTGTTTAATGTACTTTCTCTTAGGGAGGATATTTCACAATAAGGGTAGATAAAATTAGTTTAGAAACAACTTGATCTATTATTCCTTGGATAATATAAACCAACATATCTGTTCACTGTGAAGAATATAAACAGAGAAAAAAGAGAACTTTATATCAAAGATTAATTAAGCTTTTATAGTCATTAACCACCAAGTTTTTAATGCTTTATTGAACAAGATTCTTTGAAAATGCTACTCCTATAAATATGCCAGACTATTAAGATGGAAATCAAAGTTTGTTTTGAGACTGATTTTTGTGGTCTTTCAATAGTGTTTCACTTCTGAGAGTCAGCACATTGATGCATACATAAAGAATACATCTCTTTGAAGTGCTTTATGGGAGGCAATAGGGTGATATTACTTATTTTCAAGAATATACCACAAGGTCGTTTAATAACTGCCTTTTGTTTACTTACTATTTGAGGAAAAAAATGGCCCATTCACAGATTACATAATTGGAATTCCTGATGTCATCTCCGCATGTCATACTGTTGAAATAACATAAAATACATATTCATTTGATAGCATGCATGTAGTGTGGTAAAGAAAAATTTTGTTTTTCTTCCCACTTATGTTCATTCTGATGTATTAAATATTAATATTTCTTTGATCTGCCAATGTATGCATCTTTGAAGCAGCCTCTTTTCTGATTACAGTATTTCTTTTTGTTTATTAAAAAGACAGGAAATGTACTCTTTTCAATCTTAAATATTTTTAAAGGAAAAAAGTTTTCTATGATTTGTTAATAAGATTTAAAAGAGAACAAGAAAAGTAATAATTATGAGATTGATGTGGCTGTGGCGGTATGTTGAATGCCTGAGATATCAGAACTTCCTTTATATTTTAAGCAGTTTGAAATTCTTTTATCTTATAGCTGCTGAAATTTATATTGGTTTCAGAGATCAGTTAGAGAAGGTGCTCTAGGGATGAGGAAATGAATGGTAAGCAAAAGAAAGGACTAAAATGAGGCCAGAGAATTAACAATAGGATTCAACACCAAGAAGTCGAGATTCAAACACAAGTTCAAAGCTCTTTTCTTAACTAAATCTCAAGTTCCTAGCCCCAAACCAAAGCTATCAATACCTAAGGAAATTCTTCTACAACCCTCCCTCCCTCCCTCCCTCCCTCCCTCCTTCCTTCCTCCTTCCTTCCTTCCTTCCTTCCTTCCTTCCTTCCTTCCTTCCTTCCTTCCGTCCTTCCTCAGGCCCCAATTTGTCTCCTTACATTTGTCCACTGAAACTGAATGCACAACTCTCTAATTTCAGTCTCAGTCCCTTTCCCTACGGAGGGTATGTATGAGGAAGAGAGAAGAATGAAAGATCTGGGGAGTTCTGAGGGCTGGTTTTTATTAGCATAAATTTAAGCAACCTGGACAACAGAGGATGTAGCAGCAGATGGCTGATAAGATCCCCTTTTGTTCAGTATATTCAGAAATGGAATTAATTTTTAATACCACATATTAGCAATCTTCTAATACAGAGGTAATCTCCTTGTTATCCCCTCCAGTAAGCACAGAGACTGCTGATGGAATAAATGGAAGTCAGCCTGATTTAATAGAAGGTGTTTTTCCACCTTTTCCTGAGAGTGGCTTGGTCTGAATTTTACTGACATGCACTGATATGACACTTGGTAACGGTTAGGTCTACTAGGGTATGGCTGAGTGAATGGATCTTGGTGTGGTGGGGAAAGCACTGAACTGAAAGAACAGAGAGATGAAAATCTGTTTCTTGGCTTTTTTGCTAACACATGGTGTGAGAATAAATCCATCACTGACTGTCTTGGTTTCAGTTTATACATTTGTGCAAATAAATATGCAAATAAATGAATCTGATAATACTTTTTAAGACACCGCTACTCAGATACTGAGAAGTTAATACCACTCATTCTTTTTATTCAAAGTAAAAAGAGAGTAAGTGTGCTTTCAATTTAATAATTTAAATAGGGTATATTCTTTAATATCCAAAGGCCAGTTACCTGACATTTTTAGTCCACATAATAATAGCAGGTACAATTTATACAGCCCTTGGTATGGTCCTAGTATTCTATTACACATTTTTAAAATACTATCTTACTCCTTTATGAATAATTATTATTATAATTTTATATATGCTGGAACTCAGGCTTTGAGAGTTTGAGTAACTTGACTGAGACCCAAAAGCTGCTCCTGATTGGTAAGACATAACTTCAACTAATTTGTTGTACTGAAGAGGCTGTGCCCTTAAATCACTGCATCCAAACGGAGCCTGAGAATACAGAATTGTTAGGGGGGATCACTGGGTTAGACAGAAGAGTTTAGGATTCAGGGTCAACATGGCAGCGTAGGTTAATGCAGTACTGAGAAACTTCCACAACCACATAAAAATTACCACTAAACTACAGAACGACCATTATATAAAACCATCTGAAATATAGCTAACCAGAAGTCCTACTACTAAAGATATAAGGAAGCCACATTGAGATGGGTAGGAAGGATGAAGAGTCAGAAGGGCTGGAACCACACCCACCCACATGTGGGTGGATAAAAATTGGGAGGGATATCTTGGCTGTGAAATTCCCTCCTGAGGAGCAAGGGGTTTCAGGCCCACACCAGGCTCCCCAGCCCAAGGTTCCAGTTCTGGGAAGAGAAGTTCCCATAACTTCTGACTGTGAAAACCAGTGGGAATTGTAGCTGAATGAGGCAAAGGGCTTCTTCAATCCCAGGAAGTTCCTTTTAAAGGGCCTGTGCACAAACTTACTGATACTCTCTCTGAGCTCCATTACTGGAACAGTGGCTGAAAAAGTGACAGGGACACATGGGGAGGAACTGAAATGCGTGGTGTCAGGGAGGGACCTGGGAGGGTAGCTTTCTCCCAGACACAAGTGCGAACAGAGGCCATTGTTCCTATTTAGGGCTCCCCCATCAGAGCTGGCAAGTGTGCACAGTATCTGAGTCTTCATCAACCTGGCTAATGCCATTTACCCCACCCTGGTGATTCCCTGAATCCCTGCCTTACCCAACTTGCAAGCCCACCTAAGCTGTTTCCAGTTGCTTTTGCATACAAAGCACTGTCTTGGCTCAGGCTGAGGACTTCCTGAAATCTTTCAAATGTTCACAAACCACAAACAAACAGCATTTGGCCTTAGCGTGCCCCATACTCTTGAGAATTTGCTCCAGGCCTAACACTAGCTGCTGCTGGTCTTGCTTTGCAGCTTGGCCCCCATTTGGCACCTCCAAGCCCAGCAAAAGTAGCAACCATCTGCAGGTCACTTAGTAGCTTATGCTGGGTGGCCTTTGGTAGGGTGCATGTGGCAGCTGACCTTGGCCTGCACCTCCTGGGAGGCTCCAGAGCCAGCACACTCAGTAGAAACCTTCAGACTGTGCTGAAAAACTACTCAACCACCTCCACAATCTACATACTCAAGGGGAAGGCTCAGCAGGCACCAGAACTCCACTGAAGTGAGTCCTGCTCTGTGGTGTCTGCCCCTGCACAGCAGATCCTCTGCTGTGGTCACAACCAGTCTTCAAAGTTGATCAGCCTGGTAAATCCTTTCCATTGACAGCAATCAAGGCTCAACTACAACAAAAGGGTGCACACAGTCCACCTGGAGGGCACACCTGAAGCACTGAGCTCACATGATAGGGGAAGCTGTGCTGCTGGAACCTATGGGACGCCTACTGCATAAGACCACTCTACCAAGACCAGGAGATGTAGAAACTCTACCTAAGACATAGAAACAAACACAGTGAGGATGCCAAAATGAAGAGGCAAAGAAACATATCCCAAACAAAAGATCAAAACAAAATTCCAGAAAAAGAACTAAAGAAAATGGAGACAAGCAATATGCCAGATGCAGAATTCAAAACACTGGTTATAAGGATGCTCAGTGTTCTCAGTGAGAACTTCAACAAAGAGATAGAAAACATAAAAATAGAAATAGGAAACATAAAAAATGAACCAGTCAGAAATGAAAACTACATTACAGGGAATCAATAGTAGAGTAGATGAAGCGGAGAATCAAATCAGTGATTTGGTATATAAGGAAGTAGAAAACAATCAGAATAGCAACAAAAAATAAATAAAAAAAATGAGGACAGTGTAATGAGTATCATTACAAGTGTATCAACAATTTGCATTGTGGGGGTGCCAGAAGGAGAAGAGCGGAGCAAAAAATTGAAAACTTATTTGAAAGAAAATTTCCTTAATCTGGTGAAGAAAGTAGACATACTAGTCCAGGAAGCACAGAGAGTCTCAAGTGAGATGAACCCAAAGAAGCCCACACCAAGACATTTCATAATCAAAATGGCAAAACTTACATACAAAGAGAGAGTCTTAAAAGCAGTAAGGGAAAAGCAGTTAGTTACCTATAAGGACACTCCCATAAGACTGTCAGCTGATTTCTCAACAGAAACTTTGCAAGCCAGAGGGATTGGCAAGAAATATGCAAAGTAATAAAAAGTAAGACCTACAACCAAGACAACTCTACCCAGCAAAGCTATCATTTAGAATCAAAGGACAGATAAAGAAATTCCCAGACAAAAAAAGCTAACAGAGTTCATCACTATCAAGCCTTTAACAAGAAATGTTAAAGGTTTTTCTTTAAGAAGAAAAAAAGAATAATAGGAAGAATAAGAAGAAGAAGGAGAAGAAGAAATAAAAATATCAATAATAAAATGGCAATAAATACATATCTATCCATATGTTCATTACAGTGTTATTTACAATAGTCAAGATACAGAAGCAATGTAAGTGTCCATCAGTATGGTGCATATATAAATAGCACATAGTTCAGCCATAAAGGAGAATGCAGCCTTGCCACCTGTAACAGCATGGATGGACCTTGAAGGTATTGGTCTGAGTGAAGTAAGTCAGATGGAGTAAGGCAAATGTCATATGATTTCACTTAAATATGGAAGCTGAAAAAACAAAAACAAACAAACAAGCACAACAGAAACAGTCTCAAAGAACATTTAGACAGCTGCCAGATGGGAGGGGGAATGAAGGGTCGGTAAAAAAGGTAAAGGGATTAAGAAGTACAAATTGGTAATTACAGAATAGTAATGAGGATGTAAAGTACAGCATGGAGAACATAGCTGATAATATTTATTGTATGGTGTCAGATGGGTACTAATCTGACACCATACAATAAATAGTGGGGTGATCATTTACTTCATGAGTTATATAAATGTCTAATCACTGGCTCGTACACCTGAAACTAATATAATATTGTACATCAGTTATAATTAATTTGTTTAAATAGAAGAGTTTCGATTTTTTTATCTCAAAGGTAATATATAGATATATTCTTGATTTGCACAATTAGAACAACATATGGGAAAATATGAAGTTTCCCGTTACGCACCCTTCCACTGCCACTCTCCTCCCCGAGTGTAATTGGTGTCTATGGTGTAGTGTGGAAGGTGGTTTTAGTGACTGAAAGGAAACACAAGAGGGGCCCTCTGAGGTGACAATGTTATGTGTCTTGAACTGGATGCTTGGTTACCCAGATGTGTTCATTTTGTGAAAATGTGCCGGGCTATACATTTATGGTTTGTATACTTTTCTCTGTGTGTGAAATATTTGAGTTAAAAGTGAATGAAGGAAGCTGCCACCATGTACATACTTACTGTGCTGTGAGGTGTCTCAGAGCCTCCTCTTTGGGAAACAGTGGGAGAAGCCTTGTAAAGAATGGGTTGCAAAAACAACTTTCTTCATTCCTGGATAATTAATGATCCTTCATTATAATTTCTGGACTCCATTTTGGTTATACTGTTTGTCGGGCACTCCTACATGCTGTGTATACTCCATAAAACATGTTTCTCCGTGTGAGGCTGCTCTAAGTATATTCTCAGAAGAATACTTAATTCGGATTGCGCTTGATTTTGAATCCCAGGTGAACTCAAACCTCAAATTTTCACAATGGGTCTTATCAGGGGAAATACCTCTTCCCCATTTATCTGCTTTCCATGAGGAAGGATTTCACCTAGAGAAGCCTTATCCATCTCCATGAATCTCTGAGTGTTAACTTTGGGTGTCTGTAGCCTGGCACCTTCCATCCCCGTGTCTCTTAGGAGGCCTGCATGCTGGCACTTGTCCAAAGTGTCCAAGAGGGCACTTGTCCAAAGTTGCTCTTGGCTATGGAGACACTTGTTATTTCTGCTCACCAGCATCCAGTTCTCTTCTCTGGGCACATGGAAGGCTAAATTTACTGGTGGTGCCATTGTATTAGTTCTGGCCACTGGGTTGGCATTGAGGTGGTGTGGTTCACTTTTGGAGCACAGCATGTGATTACGGGACAGAGAGATTCTCCAGATCCCTGTCTTACCCTTTTACAATGGCAAGCAGCAAAGTCTGAGATGGTGGTTGCTTCTTCAGTCTGGGTCCCAGAGAGGGGACCAGAATATAGGGCACAGTCTTGGCTGACCTGTGACAGACATATTAAATGAACAAGGGACATGCCTTTGTAGCTTAAAGCAACTAAGAGTTGGGGTTTGTTTAGCACTTCAGCATAACCCAGGATCTCCTGAATTATGGCCAGGAGATAAACTTAGTAGCTGAGGCTCTGCCCATGGTCATGAAAAGAATTATTCAGTGCTGCCTGAAGTTGGGTGGGGAAACCCCAGAAAGACATTGAAGGGGTAAGTAAAAACAATATAATGCATGACCCTATGGGTAATGTTGAAGAATTTGTCTTTAATGTAAAGTTTATTAAGAAGTTCCAGAAGGTTTTAAGCAGACATGTGACAATATAGGATTTGTATTTTTCAAGGAACCATCTGGTTGGCATGTAGAGAATGCATTAGAGGAGTATGAATATAGAGATTGGGAGGTCAGGATTGTAAGAAGTCGTGACAAAAGATGATGGTTGCTCAAATGAAAGAAATTAAGTGATGGTTCAAATGATGAAATACATATGTCCTTTCCTCTTATGATCTGGTTTGATCTGGGGATACATTTTAGAATATTTAGAGGAATGAAAGTGTGACATGGCCTTCATGTAATCTTCCAGGGGTAGTGTTATGGTCTGTCTTCTCTCTCTCTCTCTCTCTCTCTCACACACACACACACACACACACACACACACACACACAAACACAAAGCTTTTGGTAAGAATTAAATAGAAGGGATTTTGGATTACATTTGCTGGTAATAATTTTAAGTGCACAAATTCTGTATGTGTTTCAGCAGTTAATTGAAATCTCTTCTGACATTTAAATATTAATGAGGACCACATCACCTCTATTTTCTAAGTGTCTGCATCACCCGATGTCACTTCTGACCCTCACCCCACTTTGTAATAAGGTGCTCCTGTTGAGAGCACTGTCCTGTCACACGGTGCCCTTGTCCTCCCTGCAGCACAAGGAACTCCTCCATTACACAGACAACACAGATTCCCCTGTCACAAGAAGCCAGTGACCACAGAAAAAGGAAAAACACTTCTCAGAAAAGGGGGCCCTTAAGCACAGAAGATGTCTATTTTCGGCTGACTGCTTGTTGAGGCTGGAAACAGGTCTACAAAGTATCAATTAAAAGTGAACAAGTGGCTTGTGGGTGTTAGGGACTGCTGGGCACCACTCTCACTTCTGCTTGCTGCGTGAGGTTAGCTGTAAAGGGAGCACCTTCCTTTCCACACAGCACATACATCTGATTTGAAGGCCACACAACCTTCTGTGGTTATGTGCCCGAAGAGATTCTGTGTGCAAGGCCAAGTTTTTCCTTGCAAGACAATTTGGGTTTAGTCCAACACTCAGATGGGCAATTGATGCACTAAAGTTCTGCATCATAGAACACAGGCACAGTGATTTAGGTCTGGAAAGATTTCAAAGGATAGTTTACTGGTCCTCCATGTGGCAATTAAAAACAATTCTCAGTATTTCTAAAACACTTACTTTTGAGCCATGTAAATTCCTGGGGATTTATAATATTAACTAGATATAAAATGAACACCAGGTAACTAATTTTTTTACAGTAGGACAATTAGCCATAATCCCATTTGAACTGGAGAGTCTGAATTCACAAAGGGTGAATTTGTTTTGGGTAGATTTTTGATAGCAATAAAATAGTACAAACCATTGTGTGTTGAAGCTGCTTCTAATGTAAAAGAGAGTAGAAGAGAAAAGCCCCAGTGAACCTATACAATGATTTCCTTCTGCAAGGTGAGCATAAGGCTCACTCAGAAGTGTTTTCTGAATCACTAAGTTTCATATTAAAATGTGAGCTTACCCCTGCTTTGCCTCCTCAAAATTATCTGACTGACCAATAGATGGTGCTCTGACCTTGACTTGGGTACAGATTTACACACCATGCAGATCACAAACCCTGGATCTTTATCCTGAAGCATTTATTCGTTCATTCCTTAAGGAATTTTCGAGCACCCACTTTGTGCTAAGACTGCATTAGGTTTTCTTTTACAGGGTCAGAAAACACTGTAAAGTAAATAAAAGCTTCATTGTATTTCTTTGCAGAGGAATACCATTCAAGTGCTGTGTAACAAATCCCTTCAAAGCTTAATGGTTGACAATAACAGTTTGTTATGTCTCACCGTTTGTCTGTGGGCTGAGTGGTTCCTTTGCTGATTTCTTCCAGGCTAACTCATGCAGCTGCATTCCACTGGAGGATCTCCTGAGCTAGAAGACCTGAGATGTTGTAACTCATGTCTGGTGTTTGGTGCTGGCTGTCCTCTGAGCACCTACGTCAGGCCTGCTTTCATGGTGGTCTCAATGCAATGCTCCAAGGGGATGAAGCCAGCATCGTAAAGCCTATTGGGGCCTACCCAGGCTTGTAAGTTTTGTCTCCTCATTTTCTGACGTCTTCTATTGGTCAAAGCAAGGCCATGGCCTGCACAGATTTAAGAGGTTAGGAATAGAATCCAACTCTTTTCTTTTTTAAAATCCCTGTCTGAGGATATAACCATTGATTGCAGAGGGAGTGGAAGGGACTGAGAGAGAGAGAGGCGGGGTGGGGGGGAGAGAGGAACATGGAGGTGAGAAAGAAACATTGATCGGTTGCCTCCTATAGCTGCCCTGACTGGGATTTGAACCCACAGACTAGGTATATGCCTTGACTGAGGATTGAACCTGCAACCTTTTGATGTACAGGATAGTGCTCCAACCATCTAAGCCACACCAGCCAGGGCTAGAATTCAACTCATGATAGGAGTATTGATAAATCACTTTGCAAAGGGACATGTACATTACTAGAATTGGAGGACTTGGTCATTTTTTTTGATCTATGAAAAATAAGGAGAGAAATTAAAAATAGTATAGTAGACATGCTTAGATCCTTCAATCTCCTTGTAGAAATATTGTTGTAGAAATATTGAATAGGCTGGACTTGCAATTTTTGAGGAAAGAAAGTGGTATGTCTTTAAGATGAAATGTCTATTGGGCTAATGAGGCCACTGTTTTGGTGGAGAGTGAAGGGTTCTATGGATTTGTACTACCCTCCATATATGCTGTGTGAGTTCCTTCATTATTAGTCCTTTCCATTATTTCTAGATGCTCAGTTTACCTTAGCAGCTGACTGACCTGTGAGAGTCTGTTAACTCCTAGTCAGGACTTCCCCAGAGGGCGGCACGGAAATAACGGAATTGGAGAGAGTGGAGTAGCTGCGTGGCACTCGCAGGCCAGCGTAGTTCCAGGACTGGGTGGTGTTCTCTAGACGATCCGAGTTAACCTTTCTACAGCAAGGCTCAACACTAAAGAATACACGTGTTAGAAGTTAGAGCCTTTTCAGTGATTCTTTCATGTATTAAATTCCTACTGTGTGGCAAGACTTTTACGTATGTTATCTGTAAATGTTATAATAATGCTGAAAAGTGTCAGTTCTTATTTATTAAGTTCTTGTTTTACAGATGAATAAACTAAGGCCTAGAGGGAAGATGGTGAATTTCACACAGCTAATAGAATTTGGACTTCTAAGTACTTACTCAATACCCATTACCCCCTCTCTTTGAGCAATGGGACTCCAGTTCTACTGGAGAGAACAACGTGCCCAGCCAAAACTACATTTCACAGGCTCCTTTGCATAGCAGACAGAAATTAGGCTCCGGCCAAGTATCTCAGCTGGTTACAGCGTCATCTTGATACACCGAGGTTGGGGGCTAGATCCCCAGTCAGAGCACATACAGATAGCAACCTATGAATACATAAATAAGTGGAAAAACAAATCAATGCTTCTTTCTTTCTGTCTCACTGTTTCTCAAATCAATAAATAATTTTTTTTAGAAAAGAAATTAACTGGCTGGAGAAATGTGGCTGGAAGCTGTTTTGTAGGGCTTCTGGAAACATGAGTTAAGAGGGAGCTGACTTGGTCGATACGCACATTTTGGCCATTGGTCCTTCCTGGTGCTTGGAACAGGATATGATGCCTGGAGCCCCAGAAGTGATAACATAAGCATAAGCACCTAGCCAGGCCGTTGGGATGGTGCAGCAGAGACCTGGAAGAAGCATGGGCTCCTAGAGAAGTCCTGCTTTATCAGCTCTTCTGTGAGAGGAAAATAGAACTCCCATCTTGCTTAAGTCAGGATTATTTTTATATAGGCAACTATACTCAATCCTCATAAAGATACCAAAATATACCCATTGCTTTATTTCAATTCTTCACTTAAAAGAAAATTTATAAAATCAGAGTTACAAGAGTAATAAAATAATATTGCAGTCCCAGAGTGTCCCTGCACAATCACAAACCTCTGCCTCTGCAGACAATTAGGAGGAACTTTATTTGTCTTGAGATGTTCCATGTCCTGGATCCCTGGAGCTTGCAAACTTGTTGTCTTCAAGGCTTGTTTCTTGTTCTCCAATTTCAGGACTCTGTGGCCTCTGAAGGAATTTATCTTCTTTTTGCCTCTGAGAATGAGGGTCTCTGCCTTTGTTTGAACTCTGTGGCAATAAAACTTCTAGAATGATCTGACCTTTTGATCTGACATCCTGTATCAATGTGTCTTCAAATTTCAGCTGCATGAGAATCACATGGGATATTGGTAAATAAAAAATTAGATTTGTGGACCTACCACACAAATTTTGAATCAGTTGTTCTGTGGCAGGGCCCAGGAATTTTCATTTTGAACAAATACCTCAGACAATCCTTAGGTATGTGATTCACAAGTTGCCTTTTGAGGAACGCTTCCTCCTGGTCAGTATTTTATGCTGTCATCTGACTGAAAGTTATGATTTGTAGGGGTGAGAGAAATGCATTTTGGTGTCTTTAACAGAGGTTGAATGAAAATGCATATACAAGAAAAAGAAAAAAAAACAAACCCTGACTTAAACAAGATAGGGGTTATATTTTCCTCTCATGTAAGCCCTGCTATGCTAGGAATGAACAAAGATGATTAAGCTAGGACAGGGTAATATGGCTTACTTTTTTTCTTACTGTGGAAAATTCTTGTAAGTATTAAACTTGTACTAATTGGTATGGCTGGCACAAATTGTACCAGATGGATAGGTAGGTCTCTTACTTTTGCAGTATTCCAACTTGCCTTTCTTGTTCTTAATTATTAAAGATGAATTTTATTTTGCATAACATTCACAGAGAATTGCCAATACCTTTCCTCAAAGGACATAATTTAAGCTTTAAAAGATCAAAATTTTAATAAGAGTTTGAAAATATTGCCAGTATTTTTATAGGAGCTACCACATGATTTCAATTTAATGCTGTGTCGTAAAGGCAAAAACTATGAGCATGTGAAATCTAGTTCACACCTGGAAAGAAAATGTGTCTATTTGCACGGTGGCAGCATAGGTCATCTTCTGCTTTCAGAATGTGCTCCAGAAAAGTGCAACAAAATGGAATGTGAAAGATTAAAACAATCAAATGGTATGTTTTAAGGCAGAGCTAGTCATTTTGCAAAATCTGCAATTTTACCTGACTACTCAATTACACATTACTAGTACTTCAGACATGCTCTTGTTATTCATTCTTTTCTTTCACAGTTTTTCTTTCAGCCAGGTTTAAGTAAGTTAATATTTTTCTGTAACACAAGCAAACTGAAGGGGGTCTCAGGGACAGTGTGAGAAAGGTGAAGGGCTTAAATTCAATCAGTAGTTAGAAAATCATCCTGGGGCCCTAAAGTACAGCATGGGGAATATAATCAGTAACATTGCAATGACAATGGGGAGTGCCACATCGGTAGGCACTGGGTAAGGGGAAGGGCAGCTAGTGTTGTGATTCGGTGGACCCCAGCCTTTGCAACTTAAATCGACTGTTGTTCACATTGTCATCCCATGGAAAAATTAAGAAAAGAACATTTTTTGGTGTCTTTTTCCCCCCAAACCTCTTATTATTCAATTTCTGTATTATGGAAAGACTCCTTTTTAAAATTAAATTTATTGGTGTGACAGTTATTAATAAAATTACACTGGTTCAAGTGTACACTTTTATAATGCATTATCTGTTGTCATGTTCGCCACCCAAAGTCAAACCTCCATCTGTCATGGTGCGTTTGAGCCCCTTTGCACCCTTCCACCTCCCTCCCTCTGGTAACCACCTTCTGTTGTTGGCGTCTATGAGTTCCTGCTTGTCTTGTTTGATTATTTGTTGCTGTCAGTTTTATATCTCATATATGAGTGAGATCATATGATTCTTGAGTTTTTTCATCTGAGTTATTTTACTTGGCATGATATTCTCAAGATCCATTCATATTGTCTCAAGTGGCAGTATTTCATCTTTCTTTTACATTACATATACTAATAATTATTTTTCTGACTCAGCCATTATTTTTAATCCTGCCTATTTCTGTCTCATTAGAGGTTTCAATCAAATATCTCAAAGAGGAGAATACATAATTCTACAAGTATGACCTTGTCACATCAAGTTTCTTTGAAATATGTATAAATGTATAGATTCACTATATATTGGAGGATGTTCGTCAAGGTTTGATAATTGAAACTTTTAGAATAGTCTTTCCAAAGTAAAGTGTGATTTATTTTTTTATTAGTTTAAGGGATCCATTGGTAGATTGTAAAATGATCCTCTGATCCAAATACATTCTGATTTCAAATTATGAAAACGTTGTAATAGGAAGACTCCAGTTGCTCTTTGAAACTTATAACACAATTCCAATAGGAATATAATTTATTTTGTTGGTATAATATTTATACATTACCTATTCCAGAAACATATTGGGGGAACCTTATAAAATTAAGTGTAATGTGAATTAAGAAAACCTTAAAACTGAAAGGGGTGAAGGAATAAATGTCTCAGTACCTAAGATTTTTTTCTAAAGAGAGGCAGTTCAATATAAATAAAAGGAAAGAACTTAGTATCACATAGATTTATGCTCTAATATTCATGCAGGGGGAAAACTAGTGTGAGCTTAGTCAAGCTCCCAGATCTCAGTACCCACATCAGAGTGGAAATAACGTGCAACCAACCTGGCCAGCGAATGTGTCCCATGACACAACCGTCAAGAAGACTCCTTCCCCCTCAGAGGTTTTTTGTGTTTCCTCTAGGGTCCCCGGCGCAGGAGGAATTAAGGCAGTTCTGAGAAGTACTGCCTGCAGAGCAGCAACCTCTCTTCTTCCGTTCTTGCTGGACCAGTTGCTCCCCTCTGCTTGTGCTGATGCGGAGCTCCCTGATGCACTCACCTCTATGTCGCTTAGAACCTCCGCTTGGGTCGCTGTCAACCTACTTCACCTCGCTGACTCTTACTCTTCTCTTCCACTAGCCAGGAAATCCCCTCACTTGCTGTTGTCAGCTCTAAAGGTCTTGCATGCCTAGTGCTGCTAACTTCTTAATACCGCATCTTTCTATTTCCCAGCGCACAGAGCTTGTGACAGACCCGGTTCAGGGATGATCAGTCCCAGTCGGACCTTCACCTGGAACTGTAGGTTTCTCTGCAGTCTCCACCTTGTTGCTCCCTTTGGACCACTCTTTTTAAAATTTTTTTATTGTGTTATTTTCTGTTACCATTTAATCCCCTTATACCTCGTCCCCAGTGCAATCCCCACACTGTTGTCCATGTCCATGAGTCCGTTTTCCTTTTTGCTTCATCCCTCCACCCTCTTTGGGCCACTCTTAATTCACAGTGGTTTTTTTTCCCCCCTCTGGAGTTCCAGGGGTTCTCTGTGGTCTAATACAACTTAGGGGAAACTTCTAGGCTTTCATAAAAAAGTTGTATCTCTGTTGGAACAGAAGTTCAACTTTTATTTCAAGGATCACCAGACCCCAACCAGACGCAGGAATGCAGCCTTTACTTGGATTTCAATGCCCACTAATAAAGCTGATCTTTCCAGAGCACAGAGTAGACCGCCAGGGGGCAGTGTTGCCTAATCTTTCATTCCAGTCTAACAATTGGAGGATGCCTCCCCAAACCTTTTGTGAAACTCAACTGTGAAGCCTAAATGAGATGTACTAGTTGCAACTTCAATGCCTTCTAAGTTCCAAGTATTTTATACGTTATTTAACTTAATTCTCCTGTATCCGAAGTAACGTTTTTGGATTTCTCTGCCCCATAAGATTTAAATGGCATTGCTTCTAGCACGAGTGATTCCATGACCACTCTCCACAGATACTGTTCATTTCTTCGTTGCTCATGGTTCCTTCTGCCTGTGGCTCCTGAAGTTGTCCACGCTGCCTCTACTTGCAAATCAATTTAGTTTTTCCATAAGTTTCCATAGGACATCCATCCCATTCACACTTAAGTCTTTCAGGGGATCCATGGGAAGGGGTCAAGTTGTTGTCTTCTTTTTCCTGCAGGCTATTCCCCTTCCCTGCCTCCCCAAAAGGATCAATTAAATTCCTTCCTTTTTCTTTCATAATAAGCAAATGAATGTACTTGTTGCTTGAGCTTCTTTCTCACCCAAGTTACTTAATCTCAAACAAAAAGAGAGAGAAAAATCTGAAAGTGAAATCTAAGTGGAAGAGTTTATATGTGTGAACTCTTTGTCAAGGGAATGTTTATCTTTGAGTTTATGCAAAAAAGGCTTTTATGCTAATCAGAATTTCATAAGATTGTTAGTACTGCAGTTACATGTGGGGTAAGTTAATCATGAACCCATGCCTAAAAAAGTTTAGCACACCTAGAAGAGGTATCAGAAATATCTCAAATGAATATTAATGTTTTGCAATGTCTATGTAATTGAAATCAATTTAAATGTAAAAATAATTTGAAGAATGCCAATGTGATGGCGCAGTCTCCTACAGATAAATATGTCAAAACACATTAGAATCAATCTGTGGCTGTGCAGGGGCCTGCATTGTGAGCAGGCTGAGAGAGAGGGAGGTTTTACTTCCTTTTTTCCCTATAAACCTATGTATTTGGGTTTTCACATTTGCATCTTTAGTCAGAAGATCTTTTTCATTGGCCTTGTTGATTTTGCTTGTAAATGAAACCTCTATTTTTTATTTTAACTTTGTTTCAGGTTGACTCGCTTAACTAAATGTGCAAGTTTTAGTTTGGGGGGGTCATAAATAAACTTCAAATTTAAAGTAACTAATAACTTAAAAGTATGTTGGTTGGACAAATACTGCATGGTTTCACGTAGGTGAGGTTCCTGGAACAATCAAACTCATAGAGGCAGAAAGTAGCGTGGTGGTTGCCCCGGATAGCGGGGTGGGGAAATGGGAGGTGGATGGATATAAAGTTTCAGTTTTGTAAGATGAATAAATTTTAGAGATCTGCTGTTCACTCTGGCTTAACAATTTTTGTAAAAAGGGTAGATTTCATGTTAAATGTTCTAACCACACAACAACAACAAAACAAAGGGGCTGTGAGGAAGCTTCGGGAAGTGATGAAGGTGTATATTGTCTTGGCTGCGGCGATGGTTTGCAGGTGCTCACATGTGCCCAGACCCATCAGCTTGTGTGCTTTAAACTCGTCCAGTCTCTTTGTATGTTTGTTGTATCTCAACAGCCTGTTTTAGAAAAGAAACATAGGGTAAAAAATTACTAAAAATATTTTGGTTCACCTTTTTATTAAGCCATACAAAAACCATGTGAAAACAAAAGCGGAAGAAGCATGATTGCTTACATTTTGCAGTTGAAGAACCAAGGCTAAATGCAGTAAATAAGTTGGTCCAGGCCACGGTATAACCCTTTATAGTTGTATTGTGCTGGGCTAGTTCCAAATGATTTCAAACACATTATCTCATTTGAGATAGAATTCTACATTCTCTGTATTCTATAAATTGTCAAGTTCTATTCATTCTTTCCCATGTGCTTTTCCACCGGTCAGAATCTTTCATTCTAAAAACTCAACACAGCCAGCTGTTTCTAACTTGGAGCCACTTTAAAGAGATTTACCCCAACTCGACCTCCAGTGGCAGGTAATTGTTTCATTCACATGTCCCTTGCTGCATGCTGTTTCAGTGCACTGTCTTCTGTATCAGATTTATTGATACTTTTTTGTGACAAATATGGGAAACTACTTATCACTATAATCTGTTGAAGGCGTACCAAGATTCAAGAAATGCCTGTTGAAATACGTACCTCAGGTATGTCCTCCTTTTTTTTCTGATGTCTGACACAGACCCTGCCATCTCTGCCCAAACTTGAACTCTAGCTACTTGTCAGTGATTTTCCTCTGCTTCAGTCAAAACTGTTACACTGTATTCACCTTGTAGCTTAAAGACAAACTAAGGACAGACACAAACAAACAAAAACTTCCCATTGCTTTGCTAATATTAATTTCTCCTTGAAGTTTTCCCAAGCTACTCTGACGTAATCCATCTCTGACCCTACCTCTTGCATTTAGAGCTTGTATCCTGAATAAATGTGTTCTTGTTCTCTGAGTTTTTGTGAGCACTTAGAGGGCAAGTCAAACATGACATCTGCCTTTCAGGCTGATTATACAAACTAAATAAGATGACCATGGAATGCTGTATTTTTCTTGTGTTCTAAAATAGCCCTCAAGTGCCTGGCACAGGTCTAGACAAATAACAGGGACCAAAAACTTGTTGAATTGAATTTATTCACATAATTCATTTCCTAGTCAGTCTAGTTTCAAGATTACATTATGCTCTATAGATATTTTCTTAAAAAAAAGATTTTATTTCTAGAAAGAGGGGAAGGAAGTGGGAAAGGGAGGGAGAGAATCATCTATGTGAGAAAGCAATATTGACTGATTGCCTCTTGAATGGTTCCCAAACCCACAACCCAGGCGTGTGTCCTAACCAGGAACCGAACCAGAAACTCTTCCACTTGCAGGAAGACACCCACCAACTGAGTCACATCAGTCAGGGCTATAGATATCTTCTTTTATGTGCTATTCTATCTTACAACATTGCAAAGTGATTTTCATTAATCGTTTAGAATATTTAACACGACAGTTTATTGACTTTAGTTTTATTTCCTGATCAAATCAGGATGCTTTGGATTAGAAATTTGGTTCTAAATCTGATATTACTAAATTTCCCATTAAAAATCACATTATCCTCATGTTCTAAATAGGTTAGATTTTCACTATTTCCAACTGTTTTCTGAGAGATCATAAGTATACTTAATCTGAGAACTTTGCTTTGTAATTCCTAACTAAAATCAAGAAAATAGATTAATTTGTTAATGTTTTAATATGGTTTTAGTGTGATGAGGCTGAATATCAAACTTCTCTGTGGAAATTAAGCATTCCAATATTTTTAGACATTTATGTGTTTCTGGGGCCCACAGGAAGGCAGTGACTTGGGATGCTACTCTGCTCCAGTTTTCCATTGGAGTCTGTGCATTTGGTGCCTGTCCCTCTGCCTGGCATACAGTGGCTCACTCTGCCCGACACACAGTGGGTTTCCATTAAGTGCTGGTGAAATCAATGCCAGATTATAGAGGCAAAAGCTTTCATGTGTGCACATGTTTTCTGTTTATTCTGATTTATTTTCTGTTAATGCTGATTTTCTGATGTATAAGTTTATGATAAATTTGTAGGGAAAAGAATATTCCAGTATTCTCCAAGTGAGGTCCATGGAACGTCAGTTTTATAAGAGTTGATAAATGTCACTGAGGTCAAAGTAGAAAGGTCCATGGAAAATAGTATGAGAAATCCCAATGTAAAAAAGAATGAAACGGTATTTTTACGGCACACCTTCTCATGGCTTTAATGTACGAACCTGCATAAGAATGCTGCAGTGTAGTGTGCAGTGTTACCCAAATTCTCTTAGTCCCAGAATCATTAGGGCTTTTGGTTTTAAGTAACAGAAACATAACTCAGAATGTCTTTTCTTAAAAATGGAATTGACTTGCTTATGTGACTGAAATATTCAGGCACGATTGGCTTCAGGCTTGCATGGTTACGGGGGGATTCAGGTGGGACATCAGGAATCTGTCTCTCCACTCGCTTTCCTCTGCGGTGAGGTTATTATTGCACAGGATCTGCCAGTGAGGAGGCAAGAACGGCCACTGCCACTTAAGTCACACATTCTACTGCATTGGCCACCACAGCTCCAAGGCCGCAGCTCTTTCCCAATAGTGCCAGGAAAATTCTACTTGTGTGTAAGCTCTCCCAAAGAAGAATCTTTCCTGTTTTGCTTCCAAATACATTTGCGGCTGCTGGGACAGTTTCTGTTTTGGAGTTGGTGCCCAATAAATTGAGTCTCATTTGCTTGACTTGAGCCACATTCCTGAGCCAACTGCTGTGAACGAGAGGTTGGAATACCTGGCCTGGACCCTGTTTCCACTTCTGAGGTTGGGAAGAAAATGGGTTGAACCCGCCTGAATCACATGAACTGAGAGTAGAGGACAGGAAGGAAGGGAGGAAGGGAGTCACCAATAATAATAAAAAAAACAACTATGCTATTATGTTAATAGAAAGATTTTTCTCTCATTATTTACCAGTAGTCTTCCAGATATCCAGATCATACACAGATACTACATCTTAGTGTCAGGTCTGGAGTTCAGTTTTATCCTAATCATAAGCTAATACATCATTCTGTTATTGTTTCATGGATTCTGGCAGAGAAGTATGTGACTCTTTTGCCAGAGATGAAGGACTTTATTATTCAAGGCACACAGCAAGCAGCATGGGCACAGTAGGTTGGAATCGATCACCTTTGCCCCGAGTCCCATGTGAGATGGAGCAGATGGATGCCTCGCAGGCCGGGGTTTTGCATCACACCTGAGGAACAATAATTTGGGGAACTCACTGCTATTATAGCAAGCAGTAAACCTGTCCTCTGGGCAAACATGTTAACTCACCTTTCAAGGTTGCTCAATGCAAACACAAACCTGGTGAAAGACACACCCATCAATATGTGCAGAAGCCTGAAAAATACATGAAGGACTGTCTTCCAACGCCTACCTTGACAACATTACTGAAATCCCATTTCAGCTATGAGAGACAGTGAACAGGAAGTCTGGAGTTGCCAGGGCTTTGTAGCGTTTCTGAATTTCTATAGCAGTTGGCTCCTCTGTGGATCTATGCTGATACCAGGGTCAGACATTCAAATTCAGGAAAAGTGTGCATATGCTTTGGGGGTGTTGGGGTTTATGGGGAAAAAGGATATGATGTCTTTACCTTTTATGATTGCAAAACATGATTTCTTAGGAGTGAAAGAGGACAAATGAGATTATTTGAGTTTTCAGGGAGAACATGCAAACTATGCTTTCTTTTAATACACTTGATTTCTAATTAGTAAGCCATTGCTCAGCATGCCCTGTGAAGAGTCTTCGTGAGAATGAAGAGCCCGAAAGGTCTTCAGTGTGCCTTGTTCTAAAGCTGGCCTCCATGGTGTTTGGCAGTTTATCAAAAGCCACATTAATCGCCGTAAATAGTGCTTGATTGTCAAGAAACAGCCCCCCTTGTTCCAGCCTTGCAGTTTGAGGGATGCTTATTATTTTTCCCGACTTCCTGTACACAGGCTGCATGATTACCAAGTGATCGTGTGTAAACAAGAGGCTGTTTTGTGCCGATAAATGGATTCCCACTGTTGCACAAGCCCCTAGGAGTCTGCATTAAAAACCAGCTGAGATGCAGAACAGAAAGCAGCATTTATTTTAACAGCAGGTGCTTATCATTGGTGACATTACCTGATACGGCTGATAATCTAAAGCATTATGACTTTGGAGCAAAATTTGGTTCATAAAGACATACAAGGAGATAAACCGTGGCTACTAATAGAAATTGTGAGCAGTGCTTTGAATAGAATAATCTTATCTACATTCATCATCCAGCTGGCTCTCTCTCCCCACTTAAATGAGACAAGGTAGATTCACAGCTCCCATTAATGCTAATAGCAGCTTCAGAAGCAAATCCCTTGTTCCTCCACAGAGAGGACAGCTGCCCCCTCTTGATATAATATGCTGCACAACTGTGTCCATCCCAGCTGATTGGTGGGAATTCTGAGTACAATGAATCTGAAATTCATCTTTTTAATGTGGTGGCCAATACTGTTGTTGGTGATATCAGCTATTGGCAAAAAGGTGATTATGTTTCCCCTTGGAGTGCTGATTCTGGTAGGTAGTGACTAAGCCTCCACTATTCTTGTGCCAGATTATCTGCTTGTACCCATTTCTACTTCTGGCACCAGCCTGTCAGGATATACCATGGTGAACTGGAAAGGAATGTTGTGTGTAAGGAATGCTGGCACAGGATTCACTGACAGAATGTACTTCTGAGAAAGAAAAAATAAATTTAGTCCTGGCCAGGCGGCCCAGTTAGTTGGAACGCTGTCCCGTGCACCAAAAGGCTGCTGTGGGTTTGATCCCTGGTCAGGGCATGTACGGGAGGCTACCAGTCAGTGTTTCTCATGTTGATGTCTTGGCAAAAAACATGTTCTCAGGTGAGGATTTATTAAATAAATCAACAGCTAAACATGTGTAGATATTTCTTTACTTTGTGAAGTTGAGTAAGTAGCTTAAGATCTCTGTGTTCCATTTTAATAATTTATAATAACTCTTCTCATATTTTCATCCACAGTGTTTATCCTGAAAATGGAATGAGACAACACAGTTAAAACAATAAACAGTGAAACTATGGAGATTCCGGAGGCTTCATTTTGATTTTGCTGAGAGATGTTTGCTAGAATGAAGCTGAACCTCTAGTACCTGATGTGTGCCTCGTCCAGCCTGCCTGAGGAAAAAGAAAAAAGATAAAGAAGAGAAGATTTGACATTCCCACGGAAGGGTATGGAGGGCTGAGGGAGAGGAAAGAGAACATGAACCTGGGGTGGGAGAGGAACGACCAAGGATGAGGCCCTAGGTTGACATAGAAAGGGGATGGCTGAAGGAGGTTAAAGTATGATACACAGGGGTCTTTCATCTGTCCCTGTGAGACCTTTAATAAAAATGCACACTTTTCATCAGGGCATTTGCATAAGGAATAGATTGGAGAACAGTCTTGGGGCTGAGTGTTGCAACCAGGTTGGCTCCAGAGGATACAAGGGCTCTATTGTTATAGGACATTAATGTTGAAAATTTCTGCTGAGGCGCCCAGGGAGACAAGAAATAGGAAATTCTTGTTGAGATGCCTGACCAAAGTGCAGATTTTCAAAGAATATGATAACAAGTAGGAAGGCTCTCAATTGGTAAGAAGATTGGGAAAGGAAGAAGTGGAACAGTGAGAGAACAGGCTGTTGAAGGGCGCCTTCTATGTCTGCCAGACGTAGGGTCCATGAGGCCTGTCTGGGACAGCAACAGAGAGCAGCCAATTGAGAACTTCCTTTCATCCCTCCTCATATGTCCAGGTGCCCCCTTGCTACCCCAGCCAGTAGGGTGAGCACCTAAAGTTTGAAAGTGGGGAGGAGATGAGTAGAGAGAGATCAGATGCTGACAATTCTTCCTTTCTGGAATGCAGACAGCACCGGACTTGAGTGAGGGAACACTGAATGAAGGAGCTCTTATCTTGAACTGCGATTGATATCTTGGCTTGGACACTTTTACTGTGTGTATGGAGACTGCTTGTAACGTAAACTGATGGTTGGATTGCGTATGACCTTAGAATAAGCAGAAAAGTCAGGGGCCTGTAGTGGTTCCCAAGGCCTGATTCCTGGACCAGCAGCATCAGCATCACCTGGAAACACATTTGAAATGCAAATTCTCAGGCTCCACCTCAGAGCATCCAGGTCAGAAACTCTAGGGGTGGGCCCCGCCAGCCCTCCAGGACGCTCTGGTGGGTGTGCCCAAAATGCTGTGCACTGTGCTGAAGTAGAGGGGCAGGCAGAAGCTCCACAGGTGCTTCTTCTGCCCAGCTAATGAGAAGATGTAAGAAAAGGGTGGAGAAATGCAATACAGGCATACTTCATTTTATTGCACTTTGCTTCATTGAGCTTCAATTTTACAAATTGAAGGCAAGACCCTCCACCAGAAAAAAAGATTACAGCTTGTTTTATTGCGATGCTCACTTTATTGCAGCAGTCTGGCACTGCACCTGCTGTACCTCCGAAATGTGCCTGTGTACACTTCATGATACAACTTTTGGGGGTTATATGAGGAAATGAAACAATTTTGCATGATACAAATCGGGTGGTCAGACATGTTTTCCTGGGTGGTTGGCATCCAGGTTGGGGTGTTCTGATCACTGCATCAGCTTGAGAGGACACGGAGCTCTGCTGAAATGGGGCCACAATGTCAGGAAGAAGCCTCCCCATACCTTCTGTACCACTGCATGACAGCCCCTTAAACTGAAGTGTATCATTCAGGCGAGAGCAGGACGAGTACAAGCCGTATTATAGTTTGGCAAAGACGGGCTGCTAAGTCAGTATCTCCATATTGTGCATGGGGCCAAACTTAAGAAAAAAGCGTTTTTATGAATAGAATCCAAATACTTTTCTAAATTAAAAAAGTAAGGACTAGCTGTTAGTAAATATGGCAACAATATAAAAAAGCGACGAACAGATTTTCAAGCCCGAACGTTGTGTCAGCTCCGTGTCATTTGTTAAAGGAAAATGCATGGCGTGGCGCTGCACAGCGGAGTCAGCAGGTGACGTGGGTTGTGACGGTTGCAAGGATGTGAAAGGCAAAAACAACGATGCCAACTCCTTACAAAGTGAGGTCCTGTATCATATTAAAGTAACTTGGAAATCAGTGTGTATTCAGAGGTAAAGCCACTCAGGACAATAAAAATGTTATTTAAAAGCATTAGTATTTTTAAGAATATTTTAAATATAAACAAGACAAACAATTTTAATATAATGACATTTTATATAATCCTCTCTTATAGTATGTAGTACAGCAATAACCATGAAGTTGATTGAATTTGTTTCAATTTCCTTTAAAGACTTGAGTATTAAGAAATTTATATCATTTTTAAAGTGGAATTTTTTTTGGAGGAACAATGTTTTCTATCGCCCCACTGAATTCAAAATAGGATTTGCATGTGAGTGTGTGGGAAGGGGGTTGGGATTGGGGTTAAGGTAGGAATACCACTAATTAAAATTACTTTGTATAAACCTTGTCTGTAAAACATCAGTGATATAGAAATATTCTTCTATTTCTCTTTATTTTGGTCTTTCTTTCTAGCTGGGTTATAAGCTCCATTTAGAATTTCTCATATTATTTAGTATGGTGCAATAAACACAATAAAGACTCCATAAATGTTTAGGCAATGGCTGGATAAGCTGGAAAAACAGTCTTCTCACCCATACCATTGCCTGCCTACTAAAGTCCCTCTGGTCAGTCCCTCAGCAGACAGATGATGGAGTTAATGTAAGTGAGGATGGAAACAACCTCATCTGTGAAACGATTTCACTGGGAATAGTCAGTCTAAAAGTCATTGGGAAGCCGTCGATTGTTATTTCTGCTCTCTCTCTCTTTGTACAGAAAGTGTTTTTTATTTCAAAGAAGTGATTTTGACAATTACTAAAAGAGAGAGAGATTTTTATATTCAAATATAAAAAAGTTCAAAAATAAAATAAAAAAAATAAACTTTTCTCAAGCATAGTATCAAAATATTCTTTGAACCCTAGCATTTCATTATCAAATGTGTATCCAGTCCTATGTACTGGATTTGAATTTATCCCATGAGATGTTAGGCTTATGACAGCACAACCTTGCTGATCTAGTTGACTTTTTTAAAAAAGATTTTATTTATTTTTATAGAGAGGGGAAGGGAAAGAGGGAGAAAGAGTGAGAGAGAGACATTGATGTGAGAGAGAAGCACTGATTGGTTGTCTTCTTGCACATGCCCTGTCTGGGAACCAGACTCTCAACCCAGCCACGTGCTCTGCCCGGGAATCAAACTGGTGACCTTGTGCTTTGTGGGATGATGCCTGACTAACTGAGCCACACTGGTCAGGGCCTAGGTAATTTCTTAAACTTAGTTGGCTTAACAGTTTCTAGATCCTCAATCAGGAGATGAGGGACAATAACTTCTTGGGATTATGGAGGAAATAAAGTCATATTGAGACTGGTGGTGAAGGTCTTCAAAGGAAACACCTTGTGTAGTAGTGTCGTGTCTGCTTTTTGTAAGCTTTTGAATTGAGCGGTCGACCTAGCAACCATCTGAATAGCAAAGCATGTTTTTTCTTAGTGCCCATTTTCCTGAAAAAGCAAATTTTGATTGGACTACTGTGGAAAGCATAATTAAATGGTACAGAGACTCTCAGAACTTTAAACCATTCTCTTTTCCTTTTTTAATTTGACAACACAAACAAGTCTAATGTTTCCTTTTGGTGGCTGCAGATGCCCATTGTGAATGTAAATAATGAGCCCGTGGAGCTGATGCCTCCACAGAACCAACATTCGGAGAGTGAAATCGCTGCACATCCTGCAGGTGCCTCTGCTGAGGGAGTCTTTTCACTCTGAGGACGTTTAACAGATAAGATATACAGCTGGTCAAAGAAAGCCTTTAGGCTGTTTCAAAGTTTTTATACAACATAAAATGCTCCATAAAGTTTGCTTGAAAGTAGAATTTTATAAAATAGGGTTATCTTTTTTCTCTCACTTTTATTCCAGTAATTCCAGGCACTTTCCAAGACTGAAATTACTATTTTTGAAGGATCAGATAAACTCTAATATTTAGAGCTCTGACAGACAGGAAAGCTCTCCATTAGGCACATGATTTGGAGGTTGTATCTAAGTTAACAACAACAAAAGTGCAATGGTTCTCATATGTTGTCAATAATTGCTGCTTACAGCTTGATTATTTTGAAATTTTCAAGATCTCATACAGCCACACATTTGTGCCAAAGTTTTTCAGGGGGCACCTGATGAGAACCATGTACGGAGATGGTATTTGTGTCCAACTGGGAGAGAGCTGTTCATGTGCTGAGCATTTGAGCTAGAACTTCCTATCTGATGTTTGCAGCCAAGTCTGAGATTTGGGAAGAATGTATCGCCGAGTCCAAATTGCCCACTGAAGTACTTGTGACTGTAAAATTTGGAACTGCAAAAAGTGTCATTGAGAGTCTCCCCTTTCCTCAGAAGGCCCCGATGATTGCACTGCCTGTGTCTGTTGGGCTCCACTTGTCGTGGGTCAGCTGTATCCCTCTCCCTGTAAAGATCCCAGCACTCTAAAATAAAATACCATATGATCTCACATGTGGAGTCTAATGAACAAAATAAACTGATGAACAAAATAGAAACAGAGGCATGGAGACATGGAGCAGACTGACAGCTGTCAGAGGGAGTGGGGAGGGGGAGAACTAGGGAAAGAAGGTGAAGGGATTGGCCAAAGAACACATATGCATAGCCCATAGACACAGACAACAGTGTGGTGATGGCCAGATGAAGGGGGCAGTTGAAGACAGTGATGGGGGAAAAGGAAGAAAATAGGGGCAGCTATAATAAACAATAAAAGTAAAAAAATTGCTAAACTCTTTTAAAAATAATACTTTTCTTTCTAACTCCCTGCTAAAACAACATTTTTTTCTTTCAGCACAGCTGACCGCAGCAAGAGGAAAGCAAACAGATGGAGTTAATTCACGCTAAGATGAGAAAGTCTGCTAGCCTCCATGGGGGTATTCGCTTCATAAAAGAGATTGCTTGAGAAGCTAAATTTATCTTTAATATGCAGAATCTTGGAAAAGAAGTAAATATCTTCAACTGCAGGGAAGAGACTTAGGGTTTTGTATTTTTTTTTGAGTATTTGCTGCATAATACATCAGAAAAGAGATATGTCAAGTCACTGTATGCTGACTAGAAAAAAAATTGAACTATGATTGAATGATCAATACATTGAAGGCAAAGGCCATAATCAGAGATTGGTCCTTCTTGCAAATACTGAAAAGAGCAGTCACAGAGGCACATTTTCACAAGATCTGTTCTCGGTGTCATTCAGAGATGAGAGTCTTAAAGAACAGAACTTTTAGTAATCTTTCATACTGGCGAGAAGATGCTATCTTAAAACATATCTAATTTACATTAAAATTTGATTAATCTAAATAACTCTTCTGTTAACTCTCTGTTCTGTTTTCAAGCTTTCTAATCAAATTCCTGATTGTATTTAATTTCTAGGTAATTATGTTCACAAAGAAGGAATGTGCTGGTCATATGGGCTTGAAGGACTCAGGACCCATAATGGTTATTTTTTTACATAAGTCAGGTGGGGTCAAAGAAGCAGAACCACTGTTTACAGATTGTACCTTATGCAAGTATGGGAGATGGTTAAACAGTTCCCCTAAGGCTGTTGTTTTTGCAAGCTTTCTGGAGCTTAGAGGCTGCAGGACAGTTAGTGAAGAACAGAAGATAGATGTGAGGGAGGGAAAGCAAGGACACACTGGAACTCGTGGGCTCAAGCTGGAGTCCACAAGGGTGGAGTGGAACCTGGTCCACACCGTCTCCAACTTTGATGGTGTGGGTGACCTGTAGAAGAAACTGACTCCCTTAGTTACAGAGCTTATCACACACCTGGGCGGGGAGGTGGAGAACCTGAAGGGCAATGGAGGGGAGATGTGCCCCACGTCAGCTGTCAGTTGAAGCATCAATAAGCCAGAGATGGAACAGCATCTGGTGTCCCTGAACCAGCCTGAGGGTGAAAGCAATATGGCTGCTGCTTCAAATCAGCCTTCCAAAACTCATGAAAAAAGCCTCTTTGGCCAATGTGGGGAAGGTAATTATGGGAAATGTGTTTCCAGCTTAGCTAAATTGTCATGTTTCAAATCCATTGCACAGAGTTAGCATTCTGGTTTTATATATTGTCTTTGTAACTTGTTAATAAGAATCTGGCGCAAAGTGGTGGATCCTCTTGGTGTCCTGACAAAAGAAGGGGCCTGGCTGAGGGCCAGAAGCTGGGGAGCAGTTTATCCCACAAAGCTAATGAGTGACACCGGGTGGGGCCTCTTATTAGACAGCCTACTCGTCTTCAGGCAGTGCAGAGGCAATCTGTCATCATTTTCCTACTGGTTGCCTGCAATTTTTTTTCACCTGTGTACCTGCAGTGTCTCAGACTTCTACCTTAGAGCTTACTGTGGACGTGATTGTTCTTTGGTGTCCAGAAGACAGAAAGTGAGCATAGTTCTGTCATAACATTGTTCTTCTGCTTGGCTAGTTATCTAAAGAGTTCTTCATTGTCTGCCCAACACGTCTTTTTGTGCCAGGCTTCTATAGTAATGAAAATAGTCAAATATTATAGGTATAGAGAGAAGTATACTTTCCTAGATATGCCCACCTACATTATCTTACCAGCTTTTCACAACATCCTCAGAGTCTCAGATGAGAAAACTGGTTCTACCTTCTAAGTATCTATTTGGTGCTATTATAATTAAATTTACTTTTAACCTAAGTTTTTCATGAGATAGGTCCATCCTGATTGTAGTTACAGGTGTGTAGAACGCCCCAGTTTGTGGTTCCAAGATGGGCACAGGGTCAGAGTGAGGAGGGAAGGGAACATCAACATCAGTCTTTGAAAAACCTTTTTTCCAGAAGTAGGTTATTTAGAAAAAATGTGAAACAAGAGATCACCAATGTTCCTCAGCCTTTCTCTGCTACTGGATTCTAGTAAGCAATTAAAAGTTAGTAACATGCTAGAAAGAAAATACTAGCAGAGCAGTATACTTTTAAAAGGATGAGTTGAATCATTATAGGAGTTATTTTCCTCCTCATATGCAATTCCTTTGGCCCATAAGTGTCAAAAAGTTCAGAGGGAAATGAGCAGATCGTAAGTTAGAAGTAACACTGGGGAGAGGACTGTGGGTATCGCAGGCATTTGGGAGATCTGCAGAGAGAGAAGGCAGGCAGAGTCTGTGGATGCGAGGAGTCACAGGTGGCTTTTGTTCTGAGCTGAGACGTTGCTTGAGTCAGGAGACACTGAAACTCCCTGTTTGACTCAGGAACATCTCCAGGAGAGCTAGGTGGGGCAGAGTTAATGGGAGGGGGCACAGAGTTAAATGGGGAAGGGGCTCTGGGTAACATGGGAGTCGGGAGCAGATATTAAAGAAGTACAGCTGTTGATAGGACACTACTCACAGAGACTCAGAATTACAGAAAGAGGGGTTAGGATGACACAGTGTGTATCAGTGAACACAACTGAATCAGATAGAAGGGCTCGTGTATTTCTCAGACTTTTGTGTAGCATTGACTGTCTCTAAAAATCCACATCCCTTCCCCACCTAGCTTCAGGTTTCAGGGATTTGGTGACAGGAGAGTCAAATCACAGAGAGTGGGACTTGGGGGAGAGGAAATAACTGAAAAGCTTACTTGCTTATCAAGCAGTAAATTGTGTCCTGGGATTGATGTTAGGGTGGTTTTGGAAGGGCCAATAAATACTGTCCTCTGAAAAAAATGGACTTACTATCAAACAGTCTTTGTATGAAATCTTGACGAATGAGGGGCCTGTCCAGCCCTCCAGGTGGGCAGCTCCGGTGTGCAGTTGCAAGGTCGGGAGGTTGGATTCTGTTTGGCAGAGACACTGCTGTTTGGAATCTCCGGCTAATCAGAAGCTTGTGCAGACCATTTCTCACTGTCTTAGTACATCCTCCACTGGACTGTAATGCATATTAGGAGGAAGAGCTGCCCAAATCTAAAAGGAGCTGTCAAATATAGTGGTAGTTGTCTGCCCCAGAGAATGTTCTAAAACTGAGTATAAGTTTTCATGTTGAATATCTTGTGTAATCAGAGGAATAACTGTGGAGTCGAATGGCAAATGTGACCCTGTTCTTGACGGAAGAGCACAGACCAAGATTATTTACTTTATCTGGTGAATAAAAAAGATTAAATTATAGCTATAAATATTGGAGAAAACATTTAATTAGTGTCTGTGGTTTAGATGGTTAGAAAAACCCCAAGCAAGCGGTGTGAGAGAGGAAGAACCATTATTTATGGATGAGTTAGTCAATATTAATACATATCTGTAAACAATTTCAAATGGCTATTTAATTTTAACAACAAGATTACATAGATATTATGATCTCTTCAGTTTATAAAAGAGAAATTATATCCATTTCCCTAACTCAATGATTTTTAGCTGGGGACAATTTAGCTCCCCCCCCCAGGACATTTGTAGACGTCTGGAGACTTGTCCAGTTAACACAACTGGGGGAGGGGCGCTACTGGCTTCCTGCTGGGAGAGGCCAGGGACACTGCTAACTCCTACAGCCTGCAGTGCACAGGACAGCCCCCACAACAATGAATTACTCAGACAGTGATGTGAATACTGTTGGAAGTAAGAAACCCTACACTAAGGTAATGCTATTACGTGGTAGAAAGAGGACCATTCAGAATGGTAGAAACAGAACCAGAATCCAGGTTTTTTGAGTCCCCCTCCCCACCAATGTTGTGCTCATTACAGTGTGCTCCATTCTTTCCCCATACGAGGTGTCTTTAGAACAGGAAAAATATTTGCAGAAAAACCTTTTTATGATTTCTTATGCCATTTAAAGAGAGTCAGCACGGATCCTGCTGGAGATGCTTTGGCCCTCTGAGTTTGTACAGAACGGAAGACAGCATCCAGGGACCGGTGTGGCCACACATGATTGTAGAAGCAGGAGTGGCATGAGATTGTTTTGGAACAAGTGTGATATGACCCCAGAGGAAACATTTGTAAAACTGGATGTGAGAGGTGAGTCAGGCAAAGGTTTGGTTTGAAACTGGAATAACTAGTAGAAAAACTAGGGAGTTTTGTGGAGCTGAACAAGGTGGGTAATAGAAATTAGAAGAATGAAATGATGTCTGCCTGGTGAAATAAGCATACTCCATTTCCCCCCACTAAAACACAGGTAAAATTTACATTGCTCATTGACATTTACAGAATGGAGTTCATACATGGGTATGGTCCACAGCTGGTTATCAATATATTAATAACAATCTTGTCAAGAAAAAAAGAAAATCTCTGAGTTTCAATTTTGGGGTTTCCAACTGGATCTTAACATACGTTTTAAAAAATGGAGGATTAGAAATTAGCAAAAAGGTGGTGTCACTTTTTACTTTTTATAACTGGTATGACCTCTGAAACTTAATTTTCTCATAGGTACAATAGGGATCATAATACTAGTCCTCTATGCTTCAAAGATGTGTGATAAATTAGTTAATAATGATTTTGTCAACTTTAGAATGACTTACAAAGCCTTTAAATATCTACATGTTGATGACTCCCCAGGCCAATCTCAAAGTCACTGACTACCCTTTCTGGTGCTAGTGCAGTGTGAGTTGGAACTTGCTATGAGACCTGAAGAACCAGCATATCTAGTGATGCAAAGAGAAGCTGGTGTAGAAGTCTATGGAAAGTTGTCCTCTCTCTATCTAGTGGGCAATCCAGGGCTGCTATTGGCCGCAGGGCTGCTGAAGGGGTAACGAATTAGATATGAGCAGGAAGGATACTGGAATCACCAGAACCTCCACTTGTGCCTCTCACATCATCCAATGAGAGCAACCCTCAGAGAACAAAGGCTGCTACTTCATTCCAACCATGATGGTTAATTTTATGTGTCAGCCTGACTGGGTTAAGGGATGCCAGGTAGCTGGCAAAATATTATTTCTGAGTGTGTCTGGAAGGATGTTTTTTGAAGAGATTAGCATTTGAGTTGGTAGGCTAAGAATATCATCCTCACCAATGTGGGTGGTCATCGTACAATCTGTTGAGTAGATGACCAAACTACTGAGTAGAACAAAAAAGTTCCGAGTAGAACAAAAAAGCAGAGATAAGGCAAATTTGCTCTTTTTGATTGAACTGGGACATCCATCTTCTCCTGCCTTTGGACGTTGGCATTCCTGGTTCTGGAGCCCTTGACCTCAGACTCAGACTTATACCATTGCCCACCCTCCTGTGCTCAGGCCTTTTGAGCTCAGACTGAATGACAGCACCAGCGTTCCTGATCATCCAGCCTGCAGATCATGGGACTTCTCTGACTCCATAAGTCAGTTCCTATAATAAATCTTTATACACACACATTTTACACACACACACACACACACACACATTTGGTTCTGTTTCTCTGGTGAACTAATATACCCACCTTCCCAATCTTCCACAAATTTGACTTTGGGCTACCTTCAACCAACATTATCCCTGGAAAATGATTCTGGGAAACAAGAGTTCCAGTTTCAACAAGTTAACACAGTCTGAAACAACTTCAACCTCATATAGTTTTCTTATTTAATGTGATTGATTTTAGGTATTGTGTCATTGAAAGTAAACACTTCCAAGGTGTGGGAATCTGTTTTATTCTAAACCACCAAGAATAGTGACTAGCACATGGTAGGTGCCTGTATGAATTGAATGTATCTCTTCCAAATTCCTATGTTGGTATCCTAACACCCAATGTGATGGTGTTAGGAAGTGGGGCCTTTGAGAGGTGATTAGGTCGTGAAAAGTAGAATCCTCATGAACAGGATTAGTGCCCTTAAAAAGAAACCCAGTGAGCTTGCTCCTTTTTCTGCCATGTGAGGACACACTGAGAATATGGCCCACTATGAGCCAATGGTCTGACACCAGACATGGAATCTGCCAGTGCTTTGATCTGGGACTCCCAGCCTCCAGGACTGTGAGAAAGACGTGTTTGTTGTTTGAGCCACCCAGTCGATGGTGTTTTTGTTATGGCTGCCGGAACTAAAACAGTGCCTATAAAAGGAAGAATCGAATGAAAAAAAAAAAAGGGAAGGGGGGCTGTTCATTTACCTAAGTTCCTAAATACTAAATATGGGCCTTTGGAAACTGCTTTAATTTTACACACGGAAAACTCAGTATATTGCTTCTTAATACCTTGAGAGAATTCCATCAGCCTTCAGATATTTCTGTTTCACTCAGAGAGAATGACAGTAAGTTAATTTACTAGAATTCACTTTAACATTAATGAGGACATGCTGTGTGCCAAGCACTGAGCTGGATTTGTAGATATTTGAAAGCATCAAAGCACCATTCAAGTCAGGGCTGTTCTTGTAGCTAGGAAGAAGTGGTTGTGGTGCTTTTTTGCCAGGTAAAACTTCTCACCAGGTGACGTTTTCCACCAATCTCTAGTCTTAGAAAAATTTTTATCAATAGAGGTTTGATCCCTTAGCTTAGAGTCATTAAATTTTGTTTTTAGAACCCTTAGTTTAAAATACAAATAAATGTTATTTCCATCTAGCTATGAGCATCTTAAGGCACTTTTTCGTATTTCTTTAAGTAGGAGGGAATAGGGCAAAAGGATGGCAGATTTAACAGGTGAAGGGAGAAAGGGGAAGGACGGAGTTGGAGGGAGGGGCTGCTCTGATGGAAGAATGGAGGGAGTTACCAGGCCGTAGAGACAACTGGATGCCATCACTGGAAGACATCTGTCTAGGAAAAATCCCCTGCCTTCTCCTCAACACCACCACCACACTCACAACAACTCTGACACCCGATGTGGAGGTTTTCTGCACACCAAAACATTCTCCAACGTAGTAAGATATGAATATCTTATAAATCAGTACAATTCTGACACTCTGTACCCAGAGTTAGCACTGAACCCACAGGTTAAGGGGTCAGTTTCACAAGACTGCCCTTTACATCAGATGCCAATTCTGAGTACTGAGTCCCCAGGTAACCCACAATTTCTGTCCCACGTGGTTACAAATCAGAGGTTCCTGTGACCCCTTCCTTGGATTCAAGCACTTGCTTCAACAGCTCACAGAACTTGGGGAACACTTACTTACACAGAAGGATACAGATGAACAACCAGAGGAAAAGATACCTAGGCACAAGGTCAGGAAGGGTCCAGGGCACTTCTGTGCCGGCAGACTTGGGGTGAGCACCCACTTGGAATGTGGATGTGTTCACCTACCTACCTGAAGGCTCTCAAAAATCCATACTTCGGGGATATTTTTGGTGGGGGTTCATCACAAAGATATGATTGATTATTAACTTTGTCTCCAACCTCTCTCCCCTTCTGGAGGGTGGTGGGTGGGCCCAAAAGTTCCAAGCTGCCAATCACGGCTTAGTCTCTCTTATGACTGACTCCCCATCCAGGAGCCCACCCAGAGTCACTTGAGAACAAAAGGAAATTCCAAGGGATTTAGGAGCTCTGTGTTGGGAACCAGGAGCCAGGTTCTGAGACCAAATATCAGCACAAAAGATGTTCCTAGTGCTCTTACTAACTCAGGAAGTTGTAAGGGTTTTAGGAACCAGGGGTAGAAAACAATATATATTTGTTCTATTATTTCATATTGCCCCAAGCAAATTCCATATTTGGCTACTACCTGGCCCTCTCCAGGCCCTAATCACTTTGGGTGAAAAAACAATCAGCATATTCTTATATGTAGAGCTATATAATTTGTACAGTACTATATCTCAGCAATTAATTCATTTGGAAGAGCTTATTTTAAAATGTGATCCGTGGGCTCCTGAGGATTGCTAAAAACACTTTCAAGGAACTTCCAAGGTCGAAAATATCTTCCTAACAGCACATAGATGTTATCTGTCTTTTTCGCTTTCATTCTCACCCCAGTATACAACAGAGCTTTCCAGAGGCCGCCTGTTGTGTATGACATCATTGCTCTGACAGCCAATGGGACGCATGCTTGTGCAGTCTTGTGTTTTAGAAACTTCCCGGTGTGAATTTCTGCTAGATGTATGCCACATAAATAAAAGCTCTTTGGAGTCTTTGATAATTATTTTAAGAAATGTGAAGTGACTCTGGGACCAAAAAGCTTGAGAATTGTGAATGGGGGACAGCTGCTTCTAAAACTGATCAGGATGTCTCACCAGGCCCTTTTGTTTTCGTTTCTGCCGGTTTCTCGTTTCCTTATTTGAAAATT
The DNA here is from genome assembly GCA_004024845.1 of Tonatia bakeri. Lineage (NCBI taxonomy): Eukaryota > Metazoa > Chordata > Mammalia > Chiroptera > Phyllostomidae > Tonatia > Tonatia bakeri. Next base: position 123,822 of record PVIA01002611.1, on the reverse strand, counting down.
CATAGGCTTGGATCCCACAGGAAAAGGGAGGAAAAATCTTGTTAGAATATTTTATATCATTCAAAGACTTTTATGTCTAAAAATCAAATAAGAGGAAATGGACTTTTTTTTTGTGTGTAGCAGAATCAGCCCTTTTCAACATTAATCTTCTGCATCTTTAATCAACTGTAAAATAGAATGAGGAACTAGCTAAATAGGCAATAGATATTTATGCCCACCTTACAGGAAGGCAAGAGTAATTCCAATCCTCCAATTAACTAAGGACAAAATTTTTCCTTCTTCTAATTAAGAGTTGTGCCAACTCAACAGTGTTGAAGACCCTATTGTTCTGTTAACCCCAAGAAAAACAGTGATGTCCAGGAAATATGACTCAAAAGGACCCAATTTTAAGGTGCCACTGCAGAATGTGTGTGGCCTATCTAGTGTTTGCTAAGCAGTCCAGAACACTGTAGTCTGAACTGTACTCCTGTTCACAATAAAAAGATAAACAGATACTGAGCAATCATCTGAAAATGCATGCTCGAGGTATCTTTATTTAGAGAGACCCACAAAATTGAATTTTCATGAATTATAGAGGTAATTAAGACTTTGGCTTACACTTTTGGAATAATTTAGATAATTTCCATTCTTCTTGGGAATAAGTGTGGCACTTTGTAGATGATAGGACAATAATTTATCACTTTGGAACATGATTTCTGCAAAATAAACACGTCATTATAACTAATGCCCACTTCCAAGAAGTGTACTCAGTTGGCATTTTTCTATTTTTATCTGCATGGAACATGAAAAGCCTGTTCTTTGCAATTGCAGTAGTTAGCCAGTTTCTCACTTTTTAGAAAAAGGGAAAATTGAAAATATGCGGTCACATAATTGTATATTTTAGATGTACACTTGTTACAAAGTAACTAAAGTAAAGATATGACACAAAATAGAGAACAATGCATATTTCCTTTCTCTCTCTTTTCCCTTCTATTTGTTCTTGGAATGTTGAATTCAAAGAATTAATGTAATCATATTCCAAATTTCTTGGCACACTCTTACTGTCAATTTTTGTAAAATATAGTTTTTGTTTGGTTTTCTTGTTACTTCCCTCCTCATCCTTGATTCTCTTTTCCATTCCGCACCCCCCCCCCACAGTCTCCCACTCTAATAGGTTTGCGATGGACATGCACAAATCCCTGTAATATGGAGGGTGGCTTTTTTAGTGTGGGAGGAGTTTTTAATTTACTTTGACGGTATTATAATTTTGAGCTCAATTATATCTTACTCCTTTTACTCAGTACTATGTTTTAAGAAATATATCTGTGTTTCATCCTGACTGGTGTGGCTCAGTTGGTTGAATGTTGTCCAGCAAAGAGAGGTAGCTGCCGGTTCAATTCCCTGTCAGGACACATGCCTAGGTTTCAGGTTCAGTGGCCGGTCAGGGCACATACAAGAGGCAACCTATTGATGTTTCTCTCTCACATTGATGTTTCTTTCCCTCTTTTTCTCTGTCCCTTCCTCTCTCTCTAAAAATAAATAAATAAATAAATAAATAAATAAATAAATAAATAAATCTTTTTCAAAAGGCATCTATCCATGTTTCAATAAACCATGTTAATTAAACCTAAATCCTGCAAACTATCCCATAGAATGCCTCATCCTCATCCTCATTATTTGTTTTGTTAACGATGAGCACTAAACCCGTACCCCACTGGTTGATGTTTCTGTGGTTTAGTTCAGAACTTAAATTACATAGAGTTGGGAATTTTTGTTTCTTTAATTTACTGCTGTATCCCCAGCACACTTAATAGGGGTAAAATAAATTTTTGTTTAATCAATGAATTAACTCATTTTCATTTGGTTAACATGTATGATATACAGATAAATTGAAACTGCCTAGGTCTCAACTTTCCTAGAAAATTCTACCCTGACTTCTTGACATAGGTTAGGTCTTCTTATAGTATACACACTCTATCCTGGATTTTCTATGGAAGCACCGGTCATAGTTATAATTGTAATCATCCCATTGTCTTCATTTGCTGCTCTCTAACACAGGTATTTAATATCACTATGTTTTTACTGTGTCATTTGGCAATGTCTGCCATGGGTTCGCACAGGCAAGCGATTCTGGAAGTGGGAAAGATAGCGGTAGCAATATTGCTGGTGTGGAGAGTGGGAGAATCTTAAAAGCTCCATCAGCATCGGTCAGGGGCCTGGGAAAATAAATAATTAATTACTATGTAAATACAACTTTATTGTAAGTTCTCCAGTCCTTTTCCTACTGCCTTTTCTAAACCAGTTCTGTGCAGGAATTCTGGAGCAGCCTCTGACTGAGCTGATATTCACCGATACTGCAGTTTCCAAATGTCATCAGTGAGGCATAGTTTTGTGCTTTTCTCCACCCTTTAAACGACAAGTTTGAGTCCTCTTTATTCTACGAAGGCTTTTTGGACAGAAGGACCGTGGGTGAGAGAAAGAAGGGAGAAATCAGGGGAAAAGGTGAATACAAACTTCACAAGAAAGATTTTAGCGATGCTTTCAAATATTAAAATTATTAAAATACAAGAAGGTTGTGTTTGGAAAGGATTATCAATTGCATTATTCTCAGTGTCCTTGCTTGCTGTAGAAAAATCAATGGATTTAGGCAGTGGGAGAATCTGGCTTAATTCATGGCTGGAACCTAATCAATGCCATAAAGTACTCAACAAGGCTGAATGTAGTCTTCACTTCTCCCACTAAACTGTAGTTTATTAAAAATAAATTCAAGATCCATATTGCTAAGTACCACCCACTAGTGCAGGATTAATTATATAACTTCAAAACATGCCGGCAATCTCATAGATAAATTAGTAGCTGGCATAAAATCCAATGGTAGAAGAAATACGCTCATAGGCTGACAATATCTGGTAGTCAGGAGTACATGGAAAATGTAGCTTAAACATTCATTCTTTAGTGTAAACACTACTTGGTTAGTAGTTTGATCACAGACATTGATATTGCTGATCTCATTAACTTCACTGTATCTTGACATGTTAAACATGCAAAGGAAAAGTAAATGCATAAAACAAAAATCAGACAAAAGGCTCTGTTGTCTTGAAAGCTCAATTAGGATGAAATGTCAATTTTGTTGTGTGAGCTTTTTAGAAACTAGTTTAGCAGCGATCTGACATTCACTTCTAGGTAGTATCTGACAGTAGTTTTTTCTTTGGTTATCTTTTAAATGTGCTTGGATCTGTTCTCTCTTTTCTTGCTTTCTTTTTCTAAGCTTGAGGGATCAGGTGGAAATGTACTCTAGGTTGCTAATGTTTAGAAAGTGTGAGTGTGTATGTGTGTGACTATTAAGGTATGTCTTACTTAAAATTTAAATGGCACTTTCTCATTTCTTCTCCCCTTCTTTCTGAGCTATTTTGTCTGAGACCAACATTTAAGATCATTTTTGTGTTTGAATTACATTTTATGTTCTTTGTGAAAGTTAAAGAAAGATAAAGGCTATATAATTTGTGAGCTCTGAGAAAGACTCAAGATCCTTAGGATATGGTGAATGAAAAGGATTTTTCTGAGTCCAGGGTTCTTACGGGCAAGTGGTAGCTGTTTGTTGGGTAACAGCTCTGGGAGGTGACTCTCTAGCCTGTGCTAATCTGCCTCACAGGCTCCTCCTCCGCTACCCCAGAGGTTCCCGCCGCAGCTTCTCGTGGTTGCTGTCTCTCCCAGCCACACACACCTCCCACCTTACATGTTTGTTATCTTCTAATGTTCACCCACTTCAAACCTCCATGGTTATGATAAAGGTCAAGCTATCACTTACCTTTATATGATACCTACTTCTCCTGCTGCACTTAAAGTTCTTTTAAATTTGATTTTATCTGTGAAAGATGTCAAACAATTTTTTTTCTTAATCTGATAATTAAGAGAAAAAAATTTTTTTGAGTTGTGCTCTTTAGGGATATAAATTTATTTCCTAAACTTTCATTTCTCACCACAAATATGGAGATGATCATTTTCAATTTAAGATCAACTTCAGACCAGATATTCAACTAACAGAGACTTTAATAAATCTTTTACTGAAAAGGGCTGGAACTTGACTCACTGAAAACTCTGATGTAAGTCTTTAAATATATTTTCAGACTCAGAATTTCAGAAATTTTTAAAGGAAAGAGAATCTAAACATTGCATAGTCTAGTGGTTTTTTTTAAATTTGGGAGGGACAGTAAGAGCAAATTCTATTTTCAAGTGCATTCCCACCAGAGCATGAAAGCAGAGCTGCCCTGGGTGAATGGCGCCCAGTGCCCACCCCTTTCGTCCTCCTCTGTAGCACCCCAGGGCTTCGTGAGACATCATCCTAAGGCCAGTGTGTCCTGCTGCATTTCTGTTTTGACTCTTATGTAAATATTTCCTTTTGTCTAACATTCCACTGCCACACCATGCTGTCCTCTGCAAAGGACCTGAGCTCTGGTCTTCCTTGGGTCGGAAAGCTAGATTTCCTAGGCTCCTTGCAAGACCCCCTCCACTGCACCTTCTTCTTTTCCTCCTGCTGCAAGTTCTCAGCAAGTCCAACCAAAGTATCCACTAATAGGCCTTGAATTTGCTCTTTCTTATCTATCCATCTCTTCAGCCACTGTCATTACTCTAACCAGACTTGCTGTTTCTGGCCTCTCCCCAATTTAAATGTTTCAGTCTCAGGGATAGACTGAATTTATTACAAGTACCAAGTAGTAAATTTAAGGTTCTCAATTTCCTTAACAACAAATAAAACTGTCATGTGCTAGCCATGCAACAAAGAAGAATTTGGTGGATGAGGCTTTGTACTGCCCCTAGACATTCTGGGTGAGATATTGGTCCTTCTTCAAGTAAATGTCCTCACAAAAAGATGTTTAGTTTTCTGAACATTGTTGAGGAAACACGGATTAGATGAGAAAAGCAGTGATTATAAAAACACAGATTTTGCTGTGAACTGAAGTGTGTTCCCCCACCCCCAAATTCATATAGTGGAGCGCTACCCCTTAGTACACCTCAGATCCTGACCATCTTTGGAGACAGGGGCTTTAAGGACATAGTAAAAGTTAAATAAGGTCATACGGCTGGGCCTTATTGCAATATGATTGGTGTCCTTATAAGAGGGAAAGACACCAGGGATTCTTGGGAACAGAGAAAAGACCAAGTGAAAATAGGCAAGACAGTGCCACCTGCAAGACGAGGAGAGAGGAAATCTGCCAACACCTTGATCTAAAACCTCCCACCACCAAAACTGAGAAAACCCATTTTTGTTGTTTAAGCCCTTCAGTCTGTGATATGTTATTATGGTAGCCCTAGCAAACTCATACTTTCTTTGTTATTGCAGAAAACAACTCTTCAGTTTTGAAAAGGATTTATATAATTCTAAAATTTGATTCAGAAAATAACTAAACGCTCATGGTCAGAAGTAGTTGTTCAGCATTCATCCTCCTCCTCCGCTGCCTGGCACCTATCAAGTTGGGGTGACAAAAACCTTGCTCTGTCTCCATGCACCCTTTTTCCAACCCATCATCAACACTGTTACTCAGACAATTTACTCTGTGCAACTGAGCCCATAATCAATTTGGAATCCATTAAAAACTTTCAGGAATAAATTAATCACTTCAAAAACAGGAAAGTCCTCTTTGTATCTCAAGTTAAGATATCAAAGAAATCCCTCAAAGGATGCTGAACTCCCCAGTCTGTTCTATTTCATGCTATAAAATATTAGCACTGAATACAGCTTTGAGCTTAACTATATAAAACCTTTAATTTTGTTATAAATATTTAGAAGCATCTTTATACTACTCATTTGGAACATTTTAATCTTGTCTAGTTCCCGAGGTTGCCCAGGCTTAGTCGTCTGATCTTTAGTCTATAATAACATATGTGTTTGGAAAGCTTAGCTGTCCCTCTCTTGTTCTGTTCTCTCTAATCTCTATTATTCTTTCTTCCCTGGAGCAAATCGGAAGGCATATGTCACCATATATTTGCTTAGTTTTGTCATCAGTGCCTGAATTACAGCAGGGCAGATCTATATGTATACATTTCTTGACTATGAAAATACATAATTTTATTCCCTTCTTAATTTTCTTCAATTCTTTTTGAGTGTAGTTTCAATGGGCTCACCTTGGTAACACTGCACTGGTGCAGGAAAGCATACGCCCACCCACCACTGGCAGCACAGATACCTGTAGGAGGGTTGGAATATGCTTAAATACAGCTGTTTAATCGTCATAACCTGTGATGAACACTGCCCACAAAGGGAAGCAATTTCTTAAGGGGTCATTTTTGAAAACATAAAAAAGAATAGTTGTTAAACTGTCACAAGGTTAATGACTTTATCTTAATAATTTTGATAAATGGAAAATATTTCACCAGTGTTATAAAGACACCCAATAAATTTTAAAGCACTTTACAATTGCCTTGCCTTTTTATCCCCAAAGAAATCTAGCAGGACTTCCTGTTACAAAAAAAATCTTTAAGACCATTTAGCTGATACTCTCTCATGTATGACATATATCCATTGTAGAGCTGATGAACTGATCTAATTTTATCAGCAAATCAAGATTTCTCTTTTATCTAGGTAAGTGTTTTAAGGATTTCTGTACGAAAGCCTCAGCTAATGAATGAGTGTTCTGCATAAGTTTGTTTTATTAGGTGTTTATTTTAAGTTAATTTCTGCTTAGAGAGCCATATATTATTTTCTTTTTTAGAGTAAACCATTATGTTTCAAATATATGAGAAAGATATGTGACCAAGTACCAACACAGAATTTTAAATTAGACACATACCCCACAAAGAAACACACACAAAAAAAAAACTCACCATAGCACAGAAATCTTAAATCTTTAAAGATCTAATTATCACTTCTTCTAACCTTTTTGCCTGGCAGAGAGCTGGTGGAAGATACAGCCAAGACCAGGCACCAGACTTGTCCTTTTTGCACGACTTGGCACTGCTTCGCTCTACCTGTGCGGCTTCTCTACGGTGGGACATTTTGAAGTCAGATCTTTTGGGGATGAATGAATGAATGGTCTGTTAACATCTTGTCCTGGTTTCATTTGCATGCAATATGAAGTTGTAGTGGTTGCAGTTTTAATCCCTCATAAGGTATCAGCGATTTAAGACTGGGCCACAAAAGCTAGCTCATGTAGCCATGGCCTTGGAAGTCTAGCCCTTCTCAGAGTATGTATTAATGCTTGGCAAGGCCCAAGAAAAATTGTGATCTGCAGCCTTGTCCAAGTTTTAACTGATTGTATTTGTCATAAAAAATTTTTCAGACATTTTTGGGTGAAGGAAAGGAAGGTTGGGTATAATTTTGTGTTTGGAAATAACTGCAATTTACTTGCAGGGTAGGACTGGCCAGTAAAGGTGTGAATAGGAATAGAATTGAAAAGTAACAATGTTGCTGAAACCTAGACTATTTTTATTTGAACTTGTGTGGGAAGTTTCAGGAGAAGGCTAACAGGTAAATGCAATCTGGAAACCGGGGGACTGGGCTGGCCACTAAGCAAGCAGTTATATACCTTGGAAGTCACTTCATGTCTCTGAAGTTATCTTATCGTAAATTAAGAATGAAAGTAATAGCTAATTTTTAATGAATAGTTATTGCATGCCAGACATCATTCTTAACTGCCTTGCAGGTTTTTACTCATTTAATCTTCATAAAAACCCATGAGATCATTATTGTTATAAATCCTCTCCCACTTCCTAAATGAGAAAACTCAAGCAACACAGCGGTTAGATGGTTCGTGCAGAGTTGCAGTGAGATGGGGAAGGGCCAGGATACACGTCCCAGTGACCCCGCACCAGAGCCTGCTCTCTGAGCCCCGCTCCCTCTGCTCTCGTTGTACTGAGACAGTAAAGGGAGGGGGTTATTGGCGCATCCATGTGTTTGTTGCATCTCATGTAAATCAACCTTGTGGTAGGCACCACTTCATTGTTCCTAAACCAGAAATTAATTTGGAACTAAAATTTTGAATTCTGTTCACTGAACTCTTTCATGTCTTCAGTGCATGCTTATGCCCTGAAGAGTCAAAGGGCATCGTTTCACTGTCCTTTCTCTGCAGACAGGACTTCTTCCTTAATGGATTTGAGTTCCTCGCCATTTTTGAGGCTTTAAGAAACTTTAAACACCCATTCAGATTAAAAAAAATTCCATCTGCCTTTCAGGTGAGGACTATTTCACACACAAAATTACCTACTAAAAATACCCCTAAAAGACTTTTTACCCTGTTTTTAAAAGGTCTGTTTATTGACAGCAATTAGTAATCATGATGCCTTTGAGGATGGTCTAGAAGAACTTTTTCAACTTTTGCAAATATTCTCACTTTTCTAATTTCCCTAATGCATTTCAGTCTGCAGGTATTTGGTTCCAGGTTTATGGTTTATGTGCCTTCAAGCCACAGGATACAAATCTGTGTGTGTTGCTCAAGATAAATTCAGCAATATTTGTATAAATGTCATGCTGCATGTAAAGTGACAAGAATTTCACTATAATTTGGCATGAGGTGAAGCATTAATTAAGGGATATACATACAAATGAGTTGAGGGAAAACATTTTGCTGTCAGGTAGTTTGGGAAACGACCATAATGAACATGGTTGGCATTTTTGTAACCTATAAATGCTATATAAAGCTTTACCTAAAAATCTACTGAGGTCAGCAGCGGCAAAGCATTAACGAATGGGTACTTAAACTACAGGCAAAATGAATCATACTAAAGCTTCAGAGGAATAAATTACTATTTACTGATGCAGAATAGATTACTTGATTATTGCAAGCCACAGCATATGAAAATGTAATATCATTCATAAAATACGGAATGAAATAGACCTATTTACTGCAAGTTATTATTTTGATGCACATTCGTTTTTAATTAGTAGAACAAATGTTAATGGCAAAAAGCTTGGATGCCCAGGCGAGAGGGAATATCTCTCTGTAGCAAGAGCTGAACTGGGAATTCAAAGCATTAACAATTATTTTGTAATTACTAGAGCCTCTCTTCAGATAAAAGTTTGTGCCTTTTGAAATGTGCCACTGTCTAATGCTCTTTAACTGTTCTTGTCAAAATTTTAGAGTCGCTGATTTAAGAGAAGTGTTTGCAGGAGAAGGCCGATGAGGGAATGATGAAACGCGTGGGCCCCTCTGGGTGGAACACTGCCGCCTCCGCTGCAAGTCTCTGCCCGGCGATTGAGTGGAGGCTGTTCCCTGAGGATGGCATCTTGTCTCTTAACCACCGCTGGGTCTTCAGCATTAGTGAATTTTCAGAAATAGAAACCGGGGAAATTTGAGTACCTTGTCCATCTTCCATGTATCTTCTCTTCCCTCTAAGTTTTGTTCCCTGCCCCCTTGTTTTTCAGGCTCACTAACATGATGCTTTAGTTTCTGTCCTACATTCATCTGAAGCTGCAGGGTAACCGCACATATAGGTTCAGTTATTCTTTACACTTTAGAACCAATCTAGATTTTAAGATTGATGTAAGAATGTAAGAATTCTTACATTTAGGATTGATGTAAGAATTTAGAACCAATCCAGATTTCAGGACTGATAAAAAGTCATAATAAATAACCCTACTTAAAAATGTACATGCCTCAAATGGAGACAAGGTTGCCGTGGCTCTGTTCTCTGGTGAAGAACGGAGAGACGATGTTCTCTCTGTTCTCCGATGGTCCAGCCATCAAGTTCACCTTGAACTTAAAATTCCTCATATCCATTTTTCTAGAGGGAGCAATTTTGCTTTTAGTTTTTACTACTAGTTATCAAGGTGTTGAATCCAGTTGTTAAAGTTGTCCAGATCATACTCTTAAATATCTGTTCCACAGATACTTTGTTGCTGGTAATAATTCTCACCTTATTACGATCGATTAGAGCAGTTTCCTTGCCTTATCTTTGTTGTCTGGACTGTGAACTCTCTCCTAGCAACAAACACATGAGATCTCTCTAGCTGGGAAATATTGGTCTGAAGCTTACTCAATCCGTTCCCTCTCTCTGGTCTACTTTGTAGGTCTTCACTTTCAGGTGGGACAGCAAAGCAGATTTTTTTTTAAAAAGCAACAAGCCTACTTTAATTTATGCATAAGTGGTCTATAGCTATAATAAATACCTAAAATACAAAGCAATGGCTTAGCATTTTGGTAACAGAATTCAAAGAAACATATATTGAGGGCTGGAAATATGATAATTCATATAATGTACTGACAGTACACATTTTCAACACAAGGAAAGACCTGCTGCGTTGGGAGGTAAACCGTATGCTTGTTCTGCTGATGGGCCTGGAGACAGTGAATCATAAGAAGTCAATGATTAGTGTATCATGGCTGGTATTAATTGAGGTCGGCACATGTACTGGTAACCTTCAGAAAGATTGACCAATCTGAAAGAATTAATAAAAGAAAATAGAAAATCCAGAAAAAAATGTCTTTGAAGAGTTAGAAAGTTGACTGCTTCTAGTTCAGAAACAATTGGTGATAAGTTTTGATGCCAAATATGACTGAGAAAGCTTGTGAGCAACAAAAATCTATTGATTTTTTTGGAGAAGTTTGGGAGAACTTTGCATCAAATAGTCTTCCTAGCCAAGCCTGATAACCTCAAGGAAGCAGCCATTGAGGTTGGGGTGGCTTGTTGGCAAAAAATCAAACTAATACACTTAATTTGATAATTATGTCCATGAAAGAACTTTGAGTATGTTTGTTATACTTCATACTAATTGGAAACAAATTATTTAAAAGCCCAAAAAGCAATATACCAGGACTAAAAGTCTTACTCAACTTTAAATCAACTATTGGAATGTCAGCTTTCAATGAGTAGAAAGAAGGCTCCCAAAGCTTTTCTACCTCCAGGGTGGGCAGAATATCCAAAATTTATTTTAAATATGACTATGGAGGATTTTGGCATGGAAGGACCATGTCCCCAACTCAGAAGTCCAGAGATCAAAAGAACAATGCATGAAGATATTTTCCCCCACAAAAAAACCAGAAGCAGGTTTCTGACATCTGTCCCATAGGATTTTAGGGTTGCTGTAGACCAATAACCATTTTATGGTTTCCAGCTTTCTCCTTTCTGAACGGAAATGTTTATTGCTTTACACTATCTCTGCTCCACTACTAAGCAGCCAGTGTCAGAGGGAGGCAAATAATTTCTTTTTTTGGTTCACTAGTCACCAGATTATGAGAAGCAACATGAGGCAAGTTAAAAAGACTTTGCATCATCAGGAGTTCTTGAATTTTCAACTGATCGCCATGAATGCTTAAGACTGAGTTTTCTTTGGGAGTGGATAAGTGTGGGATAAAAAGAAAAATGGCTATTTCTTGACTACAAAGAAGGATTATGGCAAAGATAATGGTATGTGTTCGCCAAACCTATTTCTTTTTCCTCTCAGGCATGTTGATGGACTAATTTTCTTAGCCAGCTTGCAATAAATAAAGCTACATGACTGGCCGCTGGCAAAAGGAATATGGGCGGAAGTGTTAGAGCTCCCATTTCTAGACCACAGAAATCCCCTGAACAATCATTTCCTCTCCCTGTTTTTGGGGGGTACTCTGAGTTTACGTGCTCAGGATGACATCATCAAACAGTGGAAGGAGCCACGGCCGCGAAGCAGAGCCCTGCCGGCTCCATCAACATTTCATTAGATGGTGGTGTAAGCAATGGATAAGCTCTTACTAAATTCTGAAACTTTGTTTTCCTTTTGTTTTTTTTTAACCTTCCCTGTATATAATACACATGATCTTTTCAACTTTTGTTTTTTCACAATACACTGCTCTTGGATTTATCTTGTATTATTTTTATATAGGCCTTTCCATTTTGTTTAATCTATGCTTTAACTAGTATGATAATCTATTCTGGTTTCTTTAGACTGATTTAATAAATTACTGAATTGAATTCTTGGTTTATTTATTTCATTCTTTCTTTCTTTGTTAAACTGAAAACATTTAAATCTATTAATTTTACTATCAGTGCATTTTACTCTGGTTCTCTGAGTACAGCTTTGGCTACGTCCAGTAAATTTTGACATATTTTATTGTATCACGTTTTCTTTGTCATTAGTTTACAAAGGACTTCCAGTGAAGTTTTACTTTCTCACTGATACAACTCTTTGAGAGAATGGCTTTACATTTCCATGAGGTTAAGCTCAGTGGTTTTAAATAGTGCCCTTCTGCTTATAGCTGAAGAATTCTGGCTAAGTTTATTAACTTTTCTGAAATTCTTTTACATACCTCATGGGGGATGTTGAGAATATTAAATGAGAAATTGCAGGCAAAATCATTAATGCCACGCTTACTTAATCATAATGACTCAGTGAATATTAGTGAATGCTATTAAATTGCTTCAGTAAAAATTAGTGAATGCTGTTTAAACATTCTGCTAAACTGTAAAGATAGCAACTGGGCCTGTAGAGGGACAGAGACTTCTGGGTAGCTATTGGTGTGGAACAAACCACCCCCAAATGTAGTGGTCTAAAGCAACAACAACATCTATCTTACTTACAAATCTGAAATTGGGGCAAGGCCTGTTAGGGTAGCTTATCTCAGTTCCACTCAACATCAGCTGGGTCGTCTCAAAGTCTAGGGGCTGGAATCATCAGAAGAGTCACTCATTTGTGTATCTAGTGGTTAATTATCATGGCTGTTGCTTTAGACCTTAGCTGGTGCTGTTGACCAGAAAACCAAATGGTGTCCTCTCTACGTGGCCTGAGATTTCCCACAAGGTAGTGGTTGAATTCCGAGGGTGAGGTACATGGAGAGAGAGAGCGCGCCCAAGAGACAGGTGGAAACAGTGCTGACTCTTCTAATGAAGCCGTGGAAGTCATGCAATGTCTCTTCTATGTTCGTTTGTTAAAAGCACCTTCTGAGGCGATGAGTATTCAAGGGGAGGGGGAATAGACCCTCACTCTTGATAAAGGAGCATCAGTATAACATTGTAAGAAAATGTGGGGCTGGACAATCACCTTTGGAACATGTATCTGACATGCTGGGTTTTTTTGCTAATTGTGATTTTCATTTCTACCCCCTACTGTGATAGAAAGTGAAAATTCTAGTCAGTTTCTGATTTGAGTATTGGCTCTAAGTGTTTTATTATTATTATTATTATTTATGTTTATTATGATTATTTCTTTTGAATCTTCATAGATATTTCAGTGGGAATATCAGAGAAGCTGCATATAACACTTTTCCTCACAGATGACTGAAGCCATGTGGGCCACTTTTGAACCTCACCCTAATGCCAGATCTCATCAGGAAGTGCAACCAGATCAACTTTAACTAAATTTGGTGAAATAACTAAACTATTCTGCCTTGTGGATAATAATCCCTTCCTCATTTTAATTTAGCAGGGTGCCACTGCTTTGTTTATGCTTATAACTTTTAAGGGTGGTAGAATCTGGCCCTGGGCTGGAAATGTCACTGAGATTAGGGTAGTGATCTATGCTTTGAGCAGCCAAATCTAAATCAACCTTTGCAATATTGCTTGGGTTGGCAAGCTGCAGCCTGGACCAAGGACATTACAGCAAGCCAAAAACTTTTGGAACAGTAGATAAAACTCTGACATTCATACCAGCTGTGACTTTGATTAAGCCACTCTCCCTGCATTTCTGGATATCTGCCTTCGCTTTCTGGCCAGGCCCACTCACACCCCTTTCAAAGCAGAAGAGAGAGGGCTGACAAAGTAAGCGATTGCTTTTTAAATGTATTAAAAAACTAAGTAGCATTATATGATGAGTTGTCAGAGTCTAGATCACTTATAGAATCTGGAGCATGTTCAACCCAATAGGAAGCTCTTTAACAGCATGAGGTTAGAACCATATTTGCTAATAATAGTTACTATTTCTTGGGTGATTAGTATTGTCTAGGAACTATGCTAAACATTTTACATTTGTTGCATGTAATTTTCTAAAAAAGAGTGAAAAAATAGGTGTTATTATTACTCTCATTTTAGAAGTATGGAAACTGAGGCTCGATAAGTGAACTTATTCAAGTTCAAGTTCACCCTGCTGAGTGACAGAGAAGAAATTTAAACTTGAGTTTTTCTCACTCCAAAGTCTAGACTTGAAAACACTTCATTATACTGCAGACAGGATGGAGATCTGGTTCAACTCCATCCTCTTTACGATGAAGTCATCTAGGCCCAGAGGCTGTCTGACCTTCCCAGGGTCACAAATCTAATTAGTTATTTAGTCAGGCCTCTGGGTACTGTGTTGAAATACTTTGTGATTCTCCTCACATGATGGCACTGTGTAGATTTTTAACTCTACATAGAGGAGTTATGTCCTTAATAAGGAGCTACATCCCTAATAATTACCCAACCATAATCTAGATAATTAGATATGAAAGATATATCTCTGAATTTATGTTTTGTCAATACTTGAGTTCTTATAAAATTATTACTTGGTAAAAAGCTCTCTATAACAGATAATAGCAATACCTCTGTTGTCTATTTCACAGAGATATCTTTAGGACCAATGTAATACTGTCTGTAAAGTAAACAGTGTGAAATACTAAACATTATTTAGATAAACTGCAAGATGCCCATATCACTGTTGTGTTTGTGACTGAGATCACATCTCGCTAGCAGCCAGTCACAGTGCAGAAATTCAACAACCACAAGACACTCCCCTCCCACCTACCCAAAGTGGTCCTTTCCTTCTCTGGTTAAGCAGTTAGCAGTGTAGAGTGTTGTGGTTGTTGTATTTCTATACTAAGGGTAGCAGGGAGCAAAGAAATGATCATAGTCACAAATTCAGCAATATAACAAGCTTTACTGGCATGTTTATTTCCTGTAAGATACTACACCAAAATGCTATCTTGCATTTCCCCAAGGTTTCACCACAAGCCCATTACTGTGTAATGAAAATTACTGGGATAAAGCCTAAGACAGTGCCTTCAGCGGGTTTCTGTCTAATAATAAAATAGCTATATCAATCCTTTCCCATCACACTCTAGCTTCTTGTTGACTTCGGAAAGCCGGCTTCAGTTTCTCCTGATAAAGTTCTGTATGTAAAAGAAAATTTCAGAAAGTAGTTGTTTGTTTCATAGTGAAAAAATTCCCCAAGAGTTTTTCAGACTTGAAATAATATATACACTTAATCTGGGAGCACTTCACAGAGTGGGGCAGGAAATGCAGCTCTCTAACTTCATTAGAGCAGTGTTACATGTCCTCTCTGACGTGATTTCCTGGATTACTTTCGTGGACTATCAGTTTTGGCGCGTGTCCCATTTCTAGTATGCCTGAGAATTTCTTTAATACAAGGCACTTGTATTAACACTTTTCTGAGAAAATAACATTAATGCTTATTATCATGAAAGAAATGGTAACAATAATTCAGTGGTTGGTAATAACCACAACTTTCCCTAAGAAATCTAACTCCAGGTTTCCAGTGGCCAGAACACTGCCCAGGGTGGCTGGCTGATGGTGGGGGCATCATCCTTACTGTTTTTACATCAATTTCAGGTGCACTTGCCCCTAATTCTAGTGATAGGAGCCGAGTTAAATCATCTTCTTTGTTCTCATTGTTCTGACAATTCTGAAATCTGTACAGTGCTTACCAAATGCCCATTTGTTTTGAGAAAAGGAAAGAAAGAAATCATGCTCTTTTCTTTCAGTCACCTTTTCTCTCTTTATGTAAAATAATTTTTCTTAGTCATGTTTTTTTCTCTTTGTACAACATGAGTGTCCCTTTTCTTCAGCCTTTTTCTCTACCTGAGGGTCACTTCTTGTCATATGGGCTATTTCTTTCCATCTCAGTGACAACTTGTCTCTCATGCTCCAGCACGATCAGTTCTGGACTTGCTCGATTATAACTATTTGCAGTTACATCACATATCCAATTTTGAACTTTCATTTTAGCTCTGAATAAAGCAACATTAAATGAATTTTCACCATTTAAAATCCAATAATAGAAATAGGTGATGCGGAATCATAGAGTCTCAAGATCAGATAACACTTTAAAAGTCATGTAGTTTAACCACTTTAGTGTCAGCATTGCTTTGTAAATGAATGTCACAGGTGAAAACGTTGTCTTTCCTCAACAAGGTTGAAGCAATCCATTATATCCTTTTATGTTTATGCACCCTGAAAATATTTATGGAGCACCGACTAGGTACTAAGCACTATCTTAGGTACTCAGACACAGGGATAGACGGATATTATCTCTGCTCTCATAGATCTTAAGTTTAGTGGGATAGATTTATTTTAAAAAATCATGTAGGTTTTGTGCCACCCCAATAAATTCAATAAAAAAATTCTTAAAAAACATAAAAAAAATAGGTGATTCTTTTATGCTTTTAAAAAAATTATTGATCTGAGAGAGGGGGGAGGCATAAATTTGTTGTTTCACTTACTTATGCATTTATTGGTTAATTCTTGTATGTGCCCTGACTGGGGATCAAATCCACAACCTTGGCGTATCAGGACAACACTCTAACTAACTGAGCTACCTGGCCAGGGCCCAGGTGATTCATGTTTAATCTATATTCTCCTGTGATTTAAACTACTTCTAAGAGGCCTGGCAATTTTGAAATTCATTAGCCATCTCATGTTTATAAGGTTAGTAAAGTGTTTCTTAATATTAAGTATTGTAAAAAATTGATATTTTTGAATTCATGGCAATTTTACTGACTTACATGCTAAAGTAAAAAAAAAAAGGTCAAAAAAGTCAAAAGAGGAGATTGTCCTTTCAATAGCTACTTTCTACCTTTGCCTAAAATATAACCCTTTATAAAATCTCAAGTTGTCATGTGTTTATTTTATCACAGAGAAAAGCTGAGAAGATGAATTAGCCATTTATTATCCTACAAATAAATGGTCAGCTAGGAAAGTGAGGGTCCAGGGCTGTGGAGGTAAAGGATGAAATGTGAGGAGAGGAGGGTATTTCTTACTTCTTGGGTATCATAGGTTGTTACCTTTAACGTTCCTATAATCATATATTTCATAATTTTTCCCTTTTTAGGAGCCTAGGCCCCTGGCCCAGGGACCACAAATTGGTGGGAAATGCTGTTCCAAGCTGAAATCCTGAATCCATTTGTAGGGAACTCACTTTAGATACTATATGGCTCCAGCATCAAAGGCGTCTGGAAAATGTTGGACTCTCTGTTTAACTCTCTAATTCTCCGGCTTGGCTGACTACCCAGAAAACCGAGATGCCACACCCAAAGATGTATGTCAGACTCTGGGAAGGCGGCTAATGTATAGAGTGTGATGACTGCCTGATGTTATCTGTTAGCTAGCTTAAGAATGCATCGTTCTTTCTGGTGGTCTACATGACTGCCCACCAGGAGGTTTTATTGTTAATCTCCTGTTAAAAGGAGAGCCTGCCCTGGGAGCAATGTGGATTCTTCCCCATGGGCTACCACTGGGAGTATTTGCCTTGGCCATGCATGTGTGTAAGTTTCTCCTATGTAGCTCTTAAGACTTTGAATAAGGCTAGGTGTCAAGTCTTCAGAATCAATCCTGAATTTAGACTTTTGGGACTTTCCCCCAACACCATTTTTGACAGGAACATTTTGGCGTCGCATTTAAGTTTCACAAAATCCTTAGGACAGAACTTTGCTTCAGGGGCTTTAGCTCTCTGGTTGTCTCTAGGGAAAATGCAAACTGTGCCCTAAATAAACAACTCACTACCCAAACTCTTAGAACATAGTCTGTGTGGAAGCTACAGGATGCCTTTATGCTTGGAAATATCAAAGAAATCCTTACTGGCTTCTCTGCAAGCTCTCTGGAACATCATAACGCTCTGTACAAACCTTAGCGGGGAGTCGGCAGGAAGCCTGAAGGCGCACACTTTGAACTTTTGAACCCAAAACAGAATCTATTTTCTTAATTCTGTTTGTTGACTTCTCTCTTTGATCTCATCTTATTAGAAAGATAATACCCTAATATTTTAGCATGTTTAAAATAAACTGCTTCTGCAGTCCTCCGGAGAGCCCAGCTTAACTTGAGCCTTTTACCCAATCTCCAAAGCTCTTTACTATGGCGCATCCTCACCTTCACGGAAATTAAGTAATTCTCCCTAACAGGGAGTTTACTTTTCTGAATACACACTGAGGAAGAAGATTTGTATTCACTTGCATTATTTGAACATACACTTCTTTCTAATTTTGGGATTGCCTTTGAAAACTTAGGAGTAAAGCTGGAAGGACCAGAAGGGGCAGGGACCCTGTCTATGGTGATGGTGGTGAAGGCTGCCTTTTGCTATTTTGCAGTTTGGCCAGAGCCTTATCTCCAGAAAGGGCCTCAAATTTACATCTTCTAGAAACTCAAAACAGGGAAAGAATATGCAGCTACATATATAAAATAAAGGATAGAAAAGTGGTCATTCTACACTTCGAACTTGTGTTTGTTACCAAACTACAGCACAGCAGCACACTATGAATTGATAATTATTTAAAAATACTAATCCTTTAATTTTTTTCAAAGAGCAAAATATGTTCATGTTTTTTACTTTAAGGGTATATTTTTAATGTACATATTGAAAATCAGACTGCAGTGGTAGACAGCAGTGTTGCATTTCTGGAACTCATTTCCTTTCTCTCCTGTCCAAATATCTCCCAGATCTCCCTAACAGGCTCTATCCTTTGTTTCTGTGTTCATTCCACCTTCAGGTCCGGAATGGCCACCACTGGCCTGAACCAAGCAGCATGTCTCATTCTTGGAGTCAGAGTCGCTGGCTCAGGCATAGGCACGACTGCTCTGGTTCATCTTGATTGAGTTGCCCTTTCATTCTTGTTCAGTCTTTTATTTTCTCTGTCTCTTACGTGTGCCAGGTAAGCTGGGTATTTATGGTTATTGCAGAACTTCCTGCTTTAGGTTTGATTTTTCTTTGTTATGGGGAAAAATTGATAATTGTAAAAATGGGCATAACTTTTTCTATGATGCTATGAGGCAATTTAAAGAAATAATCCATAGGCAATGGTGACTCTATTATCCTTAGCTGCTTCTCTCTCTCTGTTTTTCAAGCAAGTTTCTAAACAATGAGTGCTTACGAGACACTACTCATTTTTTGTTTTGTTTGGGGAAAGATTCAACGTTGTGTAAGATTTTGTTGTTGTTGTTGCTTTGCAGGAGCTCAACATCTAATTGTTCACATGAGGAAAACATTCACATCGCTTTAGTACAAGGGAATCCTGTCATACATGAGAGTGGCATCACCAGAATGCTACGCAGATATACACAAAGGAGGATAAACTTAGAATCCAGGCACAATTTACAGTTTACCTACTGCCGAGGTAAATGCTGTTGGATGAACATGGCTACTGTAACGGGTCACTCCTGGGGTGTCACTTTTTTCTGGAGATATCTTCAGGATAGCAGACATCTTGCATGCCTTTCAGGGCTTATAGGCAGCTGCCTCAGGTGAGGCTGCCAGCGTTCATCATTCACCTTCCCCTGTGCAAAGACATGGAGGAGAAAACTGCCGCCGAACAAGGCCGAGAGGGCATGAAATTGTGTTAAGCAACACTCATGACAATGACTGGATTTGCCATTTTACAGTAAGTGACTGAATGTTTTTTTTGCAATTGTAATTTTCCTGTGCTCTTAAGTGTAAAGGTGACCGCTCCATGGTGGGCTCTCAGCAGTTTGCACTCGACAGCTAATCAGGTTGATTCATTTGGTGAGGTGGGCAGTAAGCTCAGTTATAAAGCAGCATTAACTTCTTACCTCACTGAGATAGAACATCACACTTTCCTTTCTGAAGGAAGGAAATCGCTGTGCAGACTTCATGTGGGACATTAGGGAGATTTGAAATTTTATATTTGTAGAAGGAAACATAACCATCCGTGGAACAAAACCAGTTTCCTTATTGATTTGCTAGCTGTCTTTCAATAAATGATTTAGGCTGCTATCACCAATTAAAGTAGGAGCTTTTGGTAGACACCATCCTGAATTTATTCTATCCCGATCCCAGTGCTAGCAGAGAGTGAAATGCATATTTACCCCTTGCTAATTGAATCAGCGCTGACCAGTCTCCAGGTAGCCATGGCTCAGTATTACCAAGTTTCCCCACAGGATGGCATCCATCAGTTAAAAACAAAATTCTCAGTATTAGCAAAACTCACAAAAATAGAGATGGATTCAATTTTCTATTAGTTTTTGCAGTGTTTAGGGTTTATTTTGATACTCATTTTTAACTTGATCACAGAGAGTGAGGGAGGTGTGGGTGTTTGCCAGAAGCCTGCACAGAACCAGAGATGGAATCTGCAGTTTGTGCAAAGAGAGCAATGGACAGTTGCTAACAAATGAAGCTTAGCATTTCAGAGCCTCTGATCACCAGTGGGCCATTTATGGAATTAATTTTTCTTCCTCCATCAGAAGATTAGCAACCATCAGGAGATCAAATCAGAACAAGCAGAGTCTCGTGGCAAATTAAAGAGCAGACCACAAGATAATTTGGGATTTTGGTTTGGTGATAATGTTGGGATATTTTATAGCATGAGAATGATAAAAGATATAATTTTAGCTATGGCTATAGAAGTCACATGGACTAACCTTGAATGTTCTGATGGGGTAAAAAATTCCAAGGAAAGGAGAAATTTTGTTTAGCAAGGACTAGAAATAAAGCAGGGTTTCTTTGATATTTCCACTTAGAGGGGGCTTAGCCAGTGGGAAGGAGAATGAGCAGGTTTGCCTTGAAGCTGTCTGTTCCCTGCAATATATTTTCCAAATTAGACTTATGTTGCAGAAGAATAAAAATAGCAAATGTTTTCTAAAATGATTTATTCAGTGTTAACTTAAAGATAGGAAAATGTCAATTGCACACATTAAAGAATGCTATTATTAAAATCGCGCGGGGATGCTGGGAGGTTGGTAGGGCGAGGGGTGCCAAGAGGCTTCCTTGGGACACCCTTGGCATCTCCATGGAATCAGGAATCCAGGTCTCCCATCCTTTGTCAGATCCCTTTCCATTGCAGGAAGGTTTCTTGAACCTTTCAAAGCCCCAGACAGTGAATAACTGCTGTTTATTCTCTACAGATTATCCCCCTTTCTGCACCTTTGAGACTCTCTCTGTGAGCCCGCTGTCCCTTTGTCTGTCGTATCTCACAGGCCTTTTATGGCTCAGCTGCCAGGCTCACTCTGCCTTCACGTTGGAAAGGACACTGACGTCCTCCTGGAGGAATTGTTTCCTCTCCAAGGGAAGTTAAGTTACAGTTCATTTTTTTCTGCTACCAACTGCCAATTTTATCTCAGTTACCGACTGTCTTGGAGTTCAATTTTTGTTTGTGGGCAAAAATGCTTGCTACATGTTCATCTGCTCGAGGGGGATCTAATGTAAACTTTTAGAAGGCAAGGGTGCTGTCTTTACCAGCTCACATAGCTCTTGCCAACATAAGCATTTCATTAAAAAAAAAACACAAAAAGAAAGAAGCTACTAATTATAACATCTTGGTGTCTGAAGATGTCCCAGTTACAGATACAGCCGGCTGGATCTGGCTTATTAAATAAGAATCTTTTGGGGGGACTTGTTTAAAGTACTGGTAACTGTAACTCATCTATGGGAATGCTGATGCACCCTGGACCTAGGAATATTCATTTTAACCTTTTCCTCCCAAACGATATGATTTTGATAGACAGGGGTCAATGGGATCCTATACCAGCATGTGAATCCTCACTGTCTACATCTGGAAATACACTGATTCTTGAAGAGTCCTACAGAATGATGATAATAAAACTGAAATTTAACTATTCTATTTCTTGGTTGGAAACTGTAATAATCTTCCTCTATAGGTTTGTGAGCTCTATTTGTGCATTTCAGTATTGGGCAAAGAAATCTGTGAATACAAATGCATTTGAAATTGCTCTAGAGTCCAGTGTTGTAGAATGTAAGGAAATGACAGCATTACTATTATGTATTTCCAAAGCAGAGAAATTGCAAATCCTTTCAGCTGCCAACATTTGTTGTATTTAAAAGGCAGAATTTTGTACCACCATTTTGAAATCAAGCCTAGGTAACACCTGAGCATGTTCAGGACACCTCTCTAGGTGTGATTGTTTGCGGGGTAAAATCTCCTTGGGATGTGCCAGCAGCGCCTTCCTTTTTCTTTCTGAGTCATAAGTCGTGGCTCTTTGATGACATTCTGTTAGACAAAGGAGAGAGGGGAAACAATTCCAGGCTTTTTTCTTTACCCTTTTTTATTTTGGTAATATCAATACGTAAAATCCAAGGCCTCTGACATGTTTCTAAGTAAACAAACAGAGCAGTTACAATTCTTTTGACAAGAAAGTGTGCTCCTTCTCCTTTTCTTCCCTGACTTTGTCTCCTCCAACCTGACAAGGTGATCACAGAGGCCAATGAAAACACCCGCATCCCCTTCAGGATCAGAGCGTTTGTTTGGCGTCTGTGCGGGTGGCATTCTTGCCGTGGGGTGTCACGTCCTGCAGTGGGAAATGAGGCAGCAGTCTTGGGCTGCTCAGCCACAGCTTTCTGGTGAGAGCAGCTCTGACAAGCAAGTGGCCCAATTAGAAACTGAAGAAAACATTTCACCGTGGGGGATGCCAGTTTACTCTACAGACTGTGGCGTTATTAGTTAGATTGACAGGGGCAGCAAGGAGAGGCGGTGGCTGAGAGGATGTGGAGACAGAGTTCATGTTTCCTCAAGAGGCAAGAAATTGCTTTTTCTCACTCTTGTTGGCAAGTTGTTGATCTTGAAAACAAGAAACTTCATTCAGAGACTATTTTTCAGAATTTGTTAATTTTTAAAATTATTTTGAGAGACATTAACCACATTTAATATCCTATAATATTTAAGGTATCTCCAGAACTTTCCTCCAGCTTATGCATTCAGGTAAGGAATTTAAATGGTTCTGTTCTGGGTTTACTCCCTCACAGCCCCAGGTGCTTGACCCTCTGCAAATAATGTTTTTGGGTATTTCTTGTGTTCTCAGGAGGTACTTTATACATCCTCACTAACATGTTTCCTTACAGCTGGGCATCATGGTGCCCACCTTTTCTGCAGAGCCTTTGCTTTCCTCAGTCAGACATTCCTGTCAGCCTTGTCAGTTGTCAAACTCTGTCACCGATCCTAGGCACTGGCACTGACTTCCCAAAACCCATATAGGTTCTCTGTCTGATCCAACGTGGGGAGAACATCTCTTTTTTTCTCTTCCTGTTTTTATGCCCATACTTCATCACTAGAGACACAATCAACAGTTTAGTCCATGTTTCACATAGTCCCTATTGAAAATTGATGTCATCATTTTTTCTGGGGAAGGACACTCCTGTTTTGTTCAAGCCCCCTCTTGGCCTTGCCAAGTCTAGTTTTGGACCCAAAACACATGAAGGTTGACAGATGTCAACACAGAATTCCAGACCATGAAAACTCAAATGAAAAGAGAACCAGACTCTTCTAGCATAGGCAGAGTTCAGAATTAGTTGTCTTCATATGATTTGGGATTTTAGGATAGCAGAAGATGAAACATGCCATTCATGCTCTTAACTTAGGTCTATCAGCCATTACCTTGTAGCCTTTGGACTCCTGACAATATGAAATTGGGAGAGGAGACCAGTAGTTACAAAGACACATTTCCTCAGCTCACAGGGATCACATTCAGGCCTGTTAGAAAGGCATCGACAATCAGAAGCTTCCATGAATATATTAACTTGTGCTGTATCACAAATCACCCTGAAATTAGAAACTTAAAACAACAATTACTGATTTATGTCATAATTTTGCTGGTCAACAACTTGGACTGAGCTCAGCTATGAGGTCCTTCTACCCTTAGCTGGGCTCACTGATGTGTATGTGGTCAGTTGTCAGGTTGACTAGAGGTTGGGTCATCGAGGATGACCTTAGCTAGTGTGATCCCTTTCAGTTCCACTTGATTGCTCATCCTCCAGTAAGCTAGCCAGGGCTTATTTCTATGTCTGGTTGGATTTTGAGAGAAATTGAGGAAGTATTCAAGACTTTTTGAATCCTAGGCTTTGAATTGACATACTGTTTCTTCTGGATTCTATTGGCTAAGACACATAAAAAAGCGGGTCCAAATTCAAGGGAAGGAGAAATATTCTCCTTTTTGATGGGAGAAGGTGTGAATTCATTTACGAGGGCTATGAATTCACAGTGAGTAAAGGATTGTGTTTTTTTGTCTTAAAACTTCAAAATGTGTTTTAAATACAGCTACATGTATTATCTCTGTGGATAGATTTATAAACTGAAAAACCATCAACTTCTGTTATTTGCATTTTGTTTGCTTTTATAAGTGTAGCTCTGAGTATGCTTCTTATCTCTGAGAGCTTAGGAGGTAATTTTACCAAGACCTCATCTTGTAATTTAGTGTGCAAACCCGCAATATTAGAGAGATAGGTTAAGAAATAAATAAAAGAAAAAATAAAAACAAAGGTAATGCACTTATGTCTTATACAAGCAAAAGAGAAGGGATTGAGAAACAAGTATTACTTAGTGGAGAAAAATATAAGGGTAAACGTCATGAGACTTTTTATGTCTTATCTGAGCAAAAGAAGGGGAGTGTTTACTAGTCTTTCCTGGGTTTGCTTTCTTTCCTCTCACACCTGGAGGTGCAGGTCTTCATGTTTTTGTTCTCCCATTTTACCTGCCCTGTAGACCCTCCAGTCTTACATCAGGTCTGTCATCAGCTGTTTCTTCTACATGAGTTTCTAGGCACTAGTGGAGGAAGTTACATCACTGGGCAACTTGGTGTCACTGCTGAGTCCTCGACTTTGAGTCCTTTTAAGTATAAGTTCCTCTCATTTCCCTGATCAACAATCTAGCATTCCCACCAATATCTTATCTCAACTTTCAAAGAGAACCAATGATATTAGGCAATACCTTTTCTCTGCTTATAAAATGATCTCAAGCAAAAGAATATTGCTGAGTGTTTGTGAAACTGGAAAAGTTAGGGTTCATGCTGCCTGTCACTACCAGAACCAAACAGTAGAAACAAGGATTGACTCTTTATGGGCTCTTATTCAGGTGCTGGCAATCTGAGAAGACAGTGGGTTATGTACCCTCAAAAAACCGTCCTAACATCTCATCTCAAGCTGATCTTTTTATAACAAGAAAAGGTAGATGATGGGTTTGGAAAAATAGTTAATTGGTAAGAGTTGCTGTCCAGAGGTGATTTTCCTGGTGTTTCTTTATCTGTTGATCAGCAGCTCTTTATCTGTGTCCCTCCCTGGAACACAATGGCTCAGATACTGTTTCCATACCTTTTAGACAACCTGGGGCACAAGGTGCAATTTTTTGTCATCTCTTGGAGTCACATAGTCACGCATTCCAGTTCCTGAATAACAGCTTTCCACATGAATTAATCACTTAAGCCTATTAAGTATGAGAAAGCTAAAGCCTTTAACTCTTTATTTCCCCTATAATTTAGAGGCACAGATTATTGAACCAGACTGCCAGCGTCCAAATCTTATCTCTGTCTCAGATGAGCTGCATAACTCCATTCTAGGTCTCAGCTTTCTCATCTATAACTGAGACGTAATTAGGTAGAGTTGCTGTGACAATTTAATGGGAATTTTCCATTTAATACAATGTGCTTAGCATCATATCTAACACATAGTTATCAAGAGCCATATCTATTTGCAGTACTTGGACCCTGAATTCTGACTCTTAAATTTTTAGAAAATTCACTCAATGAGTTGTGGTGAATGTTTTCTAAATAGGCAATCTTTTTTTGTTTGTTTTTAAAATTTATATTGAATTTATTGGAGTGACATTGGTAAATGATATTATAAAGCTTTCAGGTATAGGATCACCTGCATATCTGTGTAATGTATTATGTGTTCACCACCCCAAGTCAAGTCTCTTTCCATCACCATTTATCTTCCTCAACCCTCTATTACCTCTCCCCACTCCACTTTCCCTCTGGTAATCACAAAACTGTTGTCTGTATCTATGAGGGTTTTTTCTTTGCTTAATCCCTTCATCTTTTTAACCCTGCCCCCCAGTTCCTCCCCTCTGACAGCTGTCACTCTGTTGTCTGCATCTATGAGTCTGTTTCTTACATAGTCAATCTTTATCTTTTTTACAGTCTCAAGAGTGCTCTATATTTTTATTTCTTTTTTTTTCTTATTCTTATTTTGAGACTTTAAGTGACAAATTATGTAGAGGATACAGGCCAGCAGTATTCATCTCTGCTGCGGATGCTCGTGGAAACATGAGAAAAATATACACAGAGACAACCAGGTCCTGTGGGGGAATAGAGACAGCACGGCCACTCTCTCTAGTGGAGAGCGTCTCGTCCTTCTACCCAAGTAGGTTTTTATTAAGAAAGCCAACTCAGTTTGTGGATTCACAGTCTGGCAGAAAAGATCAAAGGAAACAGGTGACTTACAAAGATGCTGACAGAACTCCTGCTGTGATTCTGGGCAGAGATTGGAGTTTTAACATATGAAAAGACTACATGGCTCAAAGGGCTAGTTTGGTTTCCTGTCTGTGCCTTCAAATTCCAAGTTAATAACATCCTCCAGCAAACAGATCTCACAGGATCTTGCATATTCTATGTTCCAGGCCTGATTACCCCGGCGGTCCGCCATCTCTGGTCTGAGCTGCACCCCTTAGCTATTTCCGCAGGCCTGAGTTGGGCAGGAGACAGAGGCAGCCAGAAGACTTGGATTTCTCACATCTAAGAACAAAGACTCAGGCTTTGGCAAAGCCGAGAGGGCAGGGGTTGATGTCCATCACCCCTTCATTTCCACAGCCCCGTGAGTCTCTTCCCTGAGGCCTCCATGTGATCATGCCTGTCTTAGGTGATTCCCCCCTTGGGAAATCTTACCTGTCATTGGTTAACTGATCAAGCTAGGAGGCCAGGCACTGAACAGGCAGTGTTCATGTCAAGGAAATAAGTTTTGTCTCCTTAGTGGCTCCTGGTCCGGAGGTCTTTCACTCAGCCTAAGTAATGGGGGGTTACAGCTTCCTGAAACCAGGCAGGGCAGACCCCAACAAAATTATCCCTTTGGATAATGCTAGGTAAATCTCTTTTTAAAAAAGAAGTATATTTAAAATTTTAATTTCATGTGCTCTGATCTCTTTAGGCATTTGCTTTGTCTTTCTCCTTTTTTTCACAACTAAATATGTTTGATAGGGCTTATTGAACCTTTCTTTTCTATTTCTTTAACTAAGTATAAACTTATAATCTATCAGTAATATTAGTCATCTTTGTTCCAAATGGAATACTCCAAATTCAATGGCTCCTACATTTGGAGGATGACCCTTCTTATGGCAGAAAGAGTGAGTATGAGGCTGAGCTCAATCACATACCTGCATGTGAAGTTTCTGGATTTGACAAACAGTATTTCAGCTCACATTTCATTAATCAAACCAAGTCATATGACCAGATTGAAGGCAGTAAGATGGGAAGTGTAATTACACCCATAGAAAATAAATAAGCAATGGAAGGGGGGTGGGGTGAGGTATTGGTATAGAACCTTCAGTAGTACAATTTACCTTGTTAGTCCACTAAAATACGGTCTTGGTCTGCACCTAAATGATCACTTATGTACTAAATTGCATGGGTTGATAGTGAGCACACTCGAATTTGGGTCCTGAATATACCAATTATTCACTGTAATTTTACCCTCAGTAAGTCTCAGTTTCTCTATAAATAGGGAGTTATAGTATGTAGTTTATGAACAACTTGTTATGGAGTGTTGAAATATTATATTAAAGCACTGACATAAATGTTAACTATATGATCAGTGCCATCACCACTGCCACTATCCTGTAGCGGAGACAAATATGAGCTATCTGGTAACTCAACTATTTCTGTGTTGGAGGAGAAGAGGGATAGAAGCTGAAATTCATCCTTTGAGGAGAGGAAGAGCATGCTACCTTTGTTTTGAGGGGACTGCCTTGGAGAGCATTTTGAATTATATAAATATGAAATCTCAGATACACTGAGATATTTGATATTAGAACACTCTAAGATAATATAAAACAAGTTTTTTTTCTTATGGGCAATAGGTATAGTTATGGAAATTAATATGACAATAACTGAATGTTTTTTTAGTGTTTCTTCTTGATTCTCCGTACAGAGAGTAAGGGGTCCAGGACTTATGAGGGGAAGAGAGAAAAATAAAAATCCTCTTTACTCTTTCATATACTCATTCACTAATTCTTTCACATATTCATTTATTTATTTAATAGGTATTTACAGTGCACTGTGCTAGGTTCTGGAGTTATAATAATGTACAAAATCCCAGATATGGTCCTTGTCTTCTTAAACCTTTTAGATTGACCTTTGCTTGAAGATGAAGCAGATCAGAGAGTTGATTATAGCACATGAAGTGGCTCAGAGGGAGCTCCACAAGGAGAAGCCTGGGCAGCAGTCTGGAGGAGACTGCTGAGGCCTGTCAGAAATGAACTTTGATGTGTACTAGACCTTACTGGAAACTCTCAAAGCAACTGCAATGATGAAAACAACAGATTAGGACACAGGACACAGGACAGGATCATTATTTGGACCTCTGTCATTTGTATATTAAAGGAAAGAGTGATAAAGAAACTTACAGTTATTAGTTTACTCATTACTTTCTCTTCCTCCTCCTATTTTCTACCCTGCCACCTCAATTAGGAGATTTGAGGCAATATCTTTCATTTTGATTTATTTATTTAAATCAACCTGAGGATATGTTTATTAATTAATTTGAGAGAGAGAGAGAGAGAGAGAGATGAGAGAGAAACATAGATTGGTTGATAAAAATATCACTTGGTTATCTCCCATTTGTACCTTGACCAGGGATCAAACCCACAACCTTTTGGTGTATGGGTTGACACTCCAACCAGTGGGAGCTACCTGGCCAGAGCTCTTTCACTTCTTTGTAACAATTTCTTAATGTCTAACACAGTGCAGGGATACAGTATGAGTTTGAAAATTGTTTTCTCTAAGACCAAATACATAAAATCACCTGGGCCAAAGTTCTGTCTAATTCCTGGATGTCTGTGTATCAAAGAGTTTGGGAATCTAGAAAAAGTAAATACTGTTGTTTTGAGACTGAAAAATGTGGCAAGAATTTGAATGTCTGAACTAAAAGGGATAGACATGTGGTGGAGTCCTTGAATATACATAGGAGGTTTTAAGCCACACTTTTCCTGTAACAGAATCTTTTTGTCATAGCAATAGCTGGCATTTATTCAGCATTACCTTGTGGAAATCACTATTCTAAATATTTTACCTCCTTATACAATCTGGGCATGAACCACGATGGGTAAAATCTGTGATATCGAGAAGTCACAAATACTTAAGTGAGAGTCAAAGGAGGTAGATCTTCCCACCCCTTTTTGCTGGAAATCTATTTTGGTAATAATTATAGGCAAACAGACCTTGTTTCCCAAATTTTGATTAGGAAGAGCCAAAATATAAACTGATGCTACATTTAAATGGAATAGAATATACATTGCCCTTGATGGGGTCCAGAAGTTGGTGTGATGCAATTGTCAAAACTTACAGACACTGAAAACCAATTGTACTCTTTTTCTTTGGGGGAGAAGGAGTGAGAGGAGAGGAGGCATGGGAAGCAATATTCAGTGACCTGAGGTTTGAAAGCTGTATCTGGCTTGTGCTTCCTGTGGGGATGCTCCAGGGAGAGAGGCTCTGTCTCTTTACAGCAGATTATCTCAAATGGCTCCCCATGCCTGTTCCGGGAAATCTGCACTTGGGCTTTCATGTGCATTTTTAGAGTAATGGAGGTTGTATTTATTTCTATTTTCATAATATTTATTCTTAGGAAATAGATGATACACACTATGTTTAATCCCAGCATTTATGAATTTTGGCTGAAACATCAGTTCAGATGTTATCTCCTAGACATGAGCCCTGAGATCATGATGTAGTATTACAAGACAGCAATTATTTGTTCAACTGTTTACAATTGTTTTCTCAGGAGGTGGCCTCTTCGTCTCTCAAGGGGGTTTCAGTTCAGGGGCTTGGAGGAAAGTTGGAATCTAACACTCACTAACTGACAGGGATATTTTAAGCTGAGTCTCAAATCAGAAATTCTCCTGAGGTAGTTTAAATTCTTTGTTTAACAAAAGCAAACTATGAATCCAAATTATTCATTACCATATTCATAAGTAGGCTATTTAGTAAGACAGTATGGAGATAACAAAAACAAATATTGAATAAAGCTCTTTTTATGTCAATATTTACAGCACATATGGTATATTAACTCATTGTTAATCTGGAATCAATGGTTAAAATTAATGAGCGTATGCTCTTGCTTGCCAGGTAAGAAACTTACGAAATTGGAATTGTTTAGCCGAATCCCCATGAGGGCTTTTCTTTAGGAAAATGCAGGATAAAAAATGTTGAATTAAAATTCATTTTAAGTGGATTTGAGCAGCCAAAATATATTCTATGTGGTTCTTGAAATGTAATAACCCATAGTAAATGAAAGTATGAACATTATTCACCAGTATCTTTCTATTCTCTATTTTTTGTAGTTCTCATGCTTTATGATATGGCAACTAGAATCTGAAGACAAGTTGCTAGAAGTAATCTGGTTGCACTTGCCTTTATAGTCTCTTAAATTTATATTTTCCTTTGTGTTCAGATTATTTGAGTAATTTCATGCATACACTACTGCCATTTATAGCTATCCAAGTAGACATATAAATCTGTTTCAAAGCAGCTGAACTTGTTTCTCCTAGGTGAGGAAACTTAGAAACATTG
Source organism: Tonatia bakeri (assembly GCA_004024845.1). Taxonomy (NCBI): domain Eukaryota; kingdom Metazoa; phylum Chordata; class Mammalia; order Chiroptera; family Phyllostomidae; genus Tonatia; species Tonatia bakeri. Next base: position 93,225 of record PVIA01002611.1, on the reverse strand, counting down.
ATTCAAAAGGTAAATTAAGATTTGTTGGAAAAGAAAAGTATTGCCTTAGTTCTTCAGAGAGAGAGAGAGAGGGAGGGAGAGAGGGAGAGAGGGAGAGAGAGAGCATGATTACATGCAAGCTGAAAAAAACTATTATTCTTCTTATACAATGAGGAACAGAGAGAGGCAGGTTTACCCTGCAGTTGATGATGTTTGTTGGGAGGGACACTAGCAATGCATTTTCTCACACATAGACTTTTTATTCTTTTTCTTTGAGAGGACTCTCTAAATTGTAGAAGCCATACAAAACCTGGATCCACCTCTAGAAGTAGTGTTTGGATTATCGGTTTTCATATAAGAAAACTCAGAGTTTAACTGATTGAGGTGAGGAGGCCAGATGAAGTAGTGGCAAGTTCCAAAGTACTGAATATATGCAGTGTATGACATTTATGAAATTTCAAAGCTCTTGTTTCATTAAGATTTACTTTATTTATAAATGAATATGTGTGTGTACCTAAAAAGTTTTCCTCTGAAGGAATTTAAATATCCTTTTTTAATATTATGAATTTAATCAATCTATCCTTTTATTTGTAGATTTGTTAAGGAAAAGTTAAATGCCAAGAATCTGAGTCTCTATTGAAGACTGTTCTAACATACTTGTAAAACATATCTTCGTTTTCAATTTTTCCTTTTTAAAATTTGTTTTATTTTTATTTATTTATTTTCCATGGTTATGGAGTACATGCCTGGGTCCCAATGGACATCACATCAAATATGGATTAAATCTTAATAAAACAAGTCCTAACAAGTGAGCCTATTTCTTGCAATTCCCTCTCCCCACCAAAATTTTCAAAGACTTTACAGTCTTTAAAGCACAGGTGGTAAACACAAGGCCCACGGGCCGAATCCAGCCCTCCACCTTGTTTTACCCAGCCCAGCATCATGTTTCTACCCAGAGGCAGCGCAAAGCTTTCTTGTTTAACTGTTAAGGAGTAGTTACATTTATACAGTCCTAAAATTACATTTGGCAATTTTTTTTAAAGATTTTATTTATTTATTTTTAGAGAGGGAAGGGAGGGAGGGAGAGAGAGAGAGAAGCATCAATGTGCGGCTGCTGGGGGCCGTGGCCTGCAACCCAGGCATGTGCCCTGACTGGGAATCAAACTCGCGATGCTTTGATTCACAGCCTGCGCTCAATCCACTGAGCTATGCCAGCCAGGGCTACATTTGGCAATTTAAAGGCAACCTCAAGGCTGATGTGGCCCCCAGTGAAAATGAGTTTGAAACCCAGGCTTTAAAGTGGAGGCTCAGTTTATATCATCATCATCATCATCATCATCAGTTGTTATTGCTTCTATTAATTCTGTAGGTTCTGCTCTTTAAATAGCAATTTTTCCCATTACTTTGTATTGTAGTAAAATACATATAACATAAAATTCATTAGGTTTAAGCTTACAGTTTAAGCACATTCATGTTGCTGTGAAACCATCACTACCATCCATCACCAGAACACTTTTCACTGGGCAAACTGAAACCCTACCCACTCAACAATAATACCCCTGACCCATTTACTTTCTTTTTTTTCTTTTTCTATTTTCTTTTTTAAGTTTTATTTTAATCATTATTCAAGTACAGTTTTCTGTCCTTTACTCCCATCCTAGCGCACCCACCCATCCCTCCGGACCTCCCTCCCATTTCCACCCCCCCTAATTTTGTCCATGTGTTCTTAGTATTTGTTCCTGTAAACCCTTCCCATTCTCCCCTGAAATTCCCCTGAAATTCCTTCCCTTCTCCCCTCTGGTCACTCTCAGCCTGTTCTCTATTTCAGTGTCTTGGGCTATATTTTGCTTGTTTCTTTGTTTTGTTGTTTAGGTTCCTGTTAAAGGTGAGATCATATGGCATTTGTCTTTCACTGCCTGGCTTATTTTGCTTAGCATAAGGTTTTCCAGTTGCATCCATGATGTTGCAAAGGGTAGGAGCTCCTTCTTTCTTTCTGCTGCATAGAATTCCATTGTGTAAATGTACCATAGTTTTTTCATCCATTCATTTACTGATGGGCACCTAGGTTGCTTCCAGCACTTAGTTATTGTAAAGTGTGTTGCTATGGACATTGGGGTGCAAAGGTTCTTTTGGATTGGTGTTTTAGGATTCTTAGGATATAGTCCCAGCAGTGGAATTGCTGGGTCAAAAGGCAGATCCATTTTTAGTTTTCTGAGGAAGTTCCACACTGTTTTCCATAATGGTTGTACCAGTCTGCAGTCCCACCAACAGTGCACTAGGGTCCCCTTTTCTCCACACCCTCTCCAACACTTGTTGTTTGTTGCTTTGCTTATGATGGCCATTCTGACTGGTGTGAAGTGGTATCTCATTGTGGTTTCAATCTGCATCTCTCTGATAGCTAGAGATATTGAACATCGTTTCATGTGATTTTGGGTCTTCTGTATGTCCTCCTTGGAGAAGTAGCACCATTTATTAAAGAGGTTATTTTTCTCCATTGTGCATGATTAGTGCCTTTGTTGAAAATTATATGTTGACCATATATGCTTGGGTTTGTTTCTGAACTCTCTGTTCTGTTCTTTTATCTATATGTTCTGTATCTATCTGTTCTTTTTATTTCTTTTGATTACTATAGCTTTATAATATAGTTAAAAGTCAGGGTGTGCCAGTCTCCAGCTTTTCTTGTTCAGTTGTTCTAGCTATCCATGGTCTTTGGTTGTACCATACAAATTTTAGGGTTGATTTTCCATTTCCATGAAAAATGTTATTATAATTTTGAAAGGAAATGCATAGAATCTATAGATTTGTTTTGGGTAGAATGGGCATTTTAACAATATTATTTATTTCAATCCATGAATACTGAATAGCTTTCCATTTATTTGTCTCTTCAAAATTTTTTTATCAGAGTTTTATAGTTTTCAGTGTATAGATTTTTTACCCCCTTGATCAAGTTTATTCCTAAGTATTTTACTATTTTTGATGCTATTGTAAATGGCATTGTTTTCTTAAAATTTTTTGGATAGTATCTTGTTAGTATATAGAAAAAAACTGATTGTTGAATGTTGATTTTGTATCCTACAACAAAATTTACTTAATAGTTTTAACAATTTCTTTTGGTAGAGTCTTTAGAGTTTTCTCCATATAAGATCATGTCATCTGCAAACAGAGACAATCTTATTTCTTCCTTTTTGATTTGAATAACTTTTATTTCTTTCTCTTCCCTAATTGCTCTGGCTAGTTCTTCTAATACTATGGATGCATAGAAGTGACAGGAGTGGGCACAATTGCTTTGTTCTTGATCCTAGGAAAAGCTTTCAGTTTTTCACCATTAAGTATGGTGTTAGTTGTGGGCTTGTCATATGTGGCCTTATTATGTTAATTCATTCTTTACTTATTTTGTTGAGATTTTTTTTAATGAAAGGATGTTTAATTTTGTCAAATGCTTTGTCTGTGTCTGTTGAGAGGATTATATGATTTTTATCCTTCATTGTTAATGTAGTATATTACATTTATTGATTTGCAGATGTGGCACTATAATTATATCCCAGGGATAAATCCCACTTGATCATGGTGTAAAGTTCTTTTAATGTGTTGTTGAAATCAGTTTTTTGTATTTTGTTGAGGATTTTTGTTTATGTTCATTAGGAATTAGCTTGCAATTTTCTCTTTTTATGTAGTGTCCTTGTCTGGCTTTGGTATCAAAATAATGTTGGCTTTATAAAATGAGTATGGAAGTGTTTTGTCCTCATCAGTGTTTTGGAAGAACTTGAAAAGGATTAGTATTAATTCTTCATTAAAAGTTTGGTAGAATTCACCAGTGAAGCCATCTGGTCCTAGGCTTTTCTTTGTTAGGAGACTTTAAAAAAAAATTTGTTTATTTTGCCCTGGTGGGTATAGCTCAGTGGATTGAGTGCGGGCTATGAACCAGGCATCGCAGGTTCGATTCCCAGTGAGGGCACATGCCTGGGTTGCAGGCCATGTCCCCCAGCAACCGCACATTGATGTTTCTCTCTCTCTCTTTCTCCCTCCCTTCCCTCTCTAAAAATAAATAAATAAAATATTAAAAAAATTTTGTTTATTTTTTAGAGAGAGAGAGAGGAGAAGGCAGGAGAAAGAGAGGGAGAGAAACATTGATCAGTTGCCTCTCACATGCCTCCAACTGGGGACCTGGCCTGCAACGTGGGCATGTGCCCTGACTGGGAATCAAACCAGTGACCTTTCAGTTCACAGACCAGCACCCAACCCACTGAAGCACACCAGCCAGGGTTGTTGGGAGTCTTATGATTGCTGATTCAATCTCTTTCTTACTGGCCTTTTAAGATTTTTTTATGTTTTCATGATTCAGCCTAGGTTGTATGTTTCTAGAAATTCATCCACTTCTTCTAAGTTATCCAATTTGTTGATGTATAATTATTCATTGCAGCCTCTTATAATCCTTTGCAGTTTTCAACAAAACAAGACTACTTCACATATTTAAAAAGGCATTTTACCTTTGTAAGTTTCAGCATGAAAGTGGAAATGAAAGACAACTGAGTGTGAAAGGTGGGAGAATAAAAAGTAACCAAAAAGAGCTCATTAGCAACATCTGTCACTCCTTTGTATCCATGTACACATTTTTTTTAGGTTAATATCTAAAAGAAGTGGAGAACCAGTTAGGCAGGCAAACATATTACCAACATGTGTCACTCATTGGTATCCATGTGTACACTTTTTGTGGTTGTTAAGAGCAAAAGCTTTACTTTTTAAAAGTGAGTCTACAAATTCAGTATACATAAACAAGAACAAATTGTCTTGCTGCCCTTTACCATCAAGAATTATTTTTTTGTTGTTGAAAGAGCTTGTCTAGATCATATTTTCTTTTCCTATAGCAGGTGTAAAAAGTTAGGCACATTAAAAATGCATTGTTTTGGAGAACTTGCAAAAATGCTTGTATTTATAGCATTCTATTTCAATTCTCTTGATTATTCAGCATAATTAAAATAAAGCCCTTGAACACAAAGAGCTTGTCAAACACTTCTGGAAGTTTCTCCTGACTCAGGCCTTCAGAGGCAAGAACACATTATAAACACCGTAGGCACTCTCCATTTAAGGGAACATGTGCTCCAGGAAAGTTAACCTTAACGAATCTTTAAATAAATTTAGTCATGCTTTTCCTTTGACTTTGTATTTCTGTAAAGGAAATGTATAGAACCTCTACAAAGAAGCAGTGACAGAGATAATTATGAGGCTCACAAGACAGCTTTTGGTAGGGTTATTAAGCATCATGGATTATTTAATACTGAAACTTCACACAGAGGAATTTAAACTGTTTCAGAGCATTCTAACCTCCAAGGAAGCAAAGAACTAGTGAAATGATGCATTTTTTTGAATATCAATTTCTGGACATTTTTGCCATGAATATCTAGGTACTAGTCTTCTTAATTGAAGTGGCTTAGCTGCTCACAACAGGTTATGGCACCATTGATAAGAGCTTGAATAAGGACTTGTTTGAGGTCACACTATAGTCGCCAAGGTTCTCTGTTAAAAACCTTGCAAAAGCCACTGACAAAATTACCTACTGGAGGGTATCAGAAGAAATCACCATTGAAAGTAGCAGTAGGACTATCAGACATGGGGGGGGGGTTCTTCATTCTCTTCTATCCTAGCGTAAGTAACTTTAATTAATGTGGAAGAGAAAAAGAAACATTGGGCATTCAAGTTTTTCTCGTAAAGTTTAACAAGCTTCCTATCAGATAAGCTAATAAAATGTTCAGAAATTTTGGAAAGAGGAGAAGACAGACATTGGAACTAAGGTCTATTTCATCCTTTGGCATCTCTGTGAAGTACATAATCTTGGAAAGAGTTAATAAAATGTTGATTAATAGAAGATATACAAGCTACAGCCAAATAAACACACAGAAGCTAGAAATCTTGAGAATGGGTTAGTTAATAAATTGATTCTGTTGTTATTTTCAATTGATTGGGCCTGAAACCTAAATTCTTATGAATATTTCTTAAAACATTACCAGAGGAAAATAGAGTAAAATCAATATGCTATTCACTTGTCACAAATAATTTTATTGCCTTCAGTTACTAACACCATTTATCTCAAAGAGGTGAGTGGATGCCCCTGAAAGCTCCCATTTGCCAGTGACGGAATACATCCATAAAGCTGACTTTTCTATTTGTGGTTAGATACCAACATGCTGAAATAGACTACAATAAAATGTGCTTTGTTCCTAGAAATCTAAGCAACTTGTGGAACTTTTTACATAGTACATTTTTCTCTCTTCAGGGATTTTTCTCAAACTTAATTCTTAATTGGTTTGTGCAGAACGGATCTTAATGAATTACACCACTTTGTAGCTTGTCAGTGAGTCCAGAAGAGATTCATATTTGACATCTCTTTCCTCATTCTCCATATCATATTTACCACTAATTCCTCCTTATTCTACCTCCATGGGCCTCGGGCCACACTCTCATATCTATCTCTACTGCCATATTTCTAATAAAAAGGAACATCTCTTGCGTGAACTATTGCAATAACGTCAAATCCATCATTGTCTTTTCCCTCTTGACATTCTCCAATCCATTTTCTAGAGGACAGACAGAGAATTATTTTTAAATCATCAATCGAATCCTATGTTATTTATCAGCTTAAAAATTTTAAGTGGCTTTTCATTGCACTTAAAATGAAATCTGAACTCCTAATTTTCAGCTCCCAGATCCCAGTGGAAATGTCTTCCCTATTAAGATTATGAATGATGGATAATTTTCATTTACTTCTTTGAATTCAGATATTTGATCAGAGCAAAGTGAGGTCATGCATTTCCACGCTCAACTCTCTCCCTCCAGTTGCACCAGCTTTTTTCAGGGGGTCAGGTCCATGTTCTTATAACTACACACTCCTCTTCCCCTTCAGACCCCAAACTGATAATGGTTCTCAACTGTTGTTAGCTTAAAGGAACTGCAGCTTCCCTCATTTGTTTTCCTATATCTTCCCCATTCCTTGGCCAGTAGTCTTTTATTAAACTTTTCACAAATTAGCCACATTGCATATGCCATCTCTGTTATAAACATGGCTGATGAAGTACTTGGCAGTGGAGATGGTCTGAAAAATTGATTCTTGGATTGGATAGCTCCATACATTTGTGGGACACATAGATAATCTTTTGGTAGGAAAGAAAAGGACATTTGTAATTTATGGTTACTTAAATGTCACTCATGTGCTATGGGATTGAGGGCAAGTAGAAAGCAAGGGAGCAGGAGATCAGGTGCTATGGCACTTGGCCCTATGGTAGCAATAGTGACTATACAGGCCAGTAATCAGCTGGATACTTCTGAAAGCCCTGGAGGTCATACTGGAGGTCATATTTGTCCCTGGAGGGACAAATTCAGAGTCACAAAAATACAACCTAGATTTTGAAATAGAAATCAGAAATCTTCAGGGGCATCTTTGAAGGATACCTCCCTACCCCATCTGAGGAAATAAGACTCCCCTTGAACAAAAAAACTGTGTGCTGCTGGGGGAGGTGTCTCACGAAGTGCCAGTTCTTCTTGGTACTCACTGCCACTGTCCCTCATGTCTCCTCTGCCCATAGTAAGAGTTAAATCCCACCACGGACCAGATGAAGACATGCAAAGCCTGCTCTGGAAGAGTATAGTGTACACACTGAAAGGCTCGTAGAACCATGTCAGCATGTATTAGCAGGATTTAGAAGCATGTAAAAGTAAAGTGTGGATTCTACAGGTGTTATTTGATTGGACAAAAATAACTGATATGTACGTACCCACAAAACTTACAAATCTTAATGCGTTGGTTTAAGCACCCAGGAGTGATTTTAATCAGTGAGGCTCGCTAATTATGGGCTAAGCTCATTTCTGGCCTACCATCAAACATTTAGTGCTGGAATTTCCCTGGCACACTGCAGAGGAAGGAGTTAAAAGGCTCAAGGAGACAGCAATATTGAATTCATTTAATATTGCAAACTGGTTAGATATTCCTCTAGCCACACCTGCCACGAGGGCCAGGGATGCTGTCACAAGAAAACCTTAAAAAAAGTCTCTTGGTGAGAGGTCACTAATGTACTTGAAAACTCAGTGGTGGCCACACTCTGTGAGCTGGTAAGCATGGTCCGGATACTCATTAGCTCATTGTTATTAACTAGATAAATCTCCACTTTGAGCTGTGTGGATTTCAATAATAGCTAAGCATTAATACTTTAAGTGGCAGAAATGAAAAGCAGAGAATAAAACCTCACTTTCAATATCTCAGCATCCTGGTAGTACTCAATTTCATTTGACAAAAGGTTGTGAATCAAAAGCCTTGGAAATAAAAAAATATATATTTATTTTTTATTAATTTTAAACAATTTGGTGTTTCATTTTTCTTGTCTTTTCAGTTATAGTAATTCAAAATTGTGTTGTTTTCTTTTTAGCTCTTAAGCTTTATTTTAAAAACCAAATTCAATTTATAAAATAAATTATACTCAACCAATGTTAAAAGAAGGTTGTAGATAATAAGCATGTGGGAAAGATGGAGAAGATTGGTTCTGTAGAGCATGATTGGGATCCACTGGCCAACTGTCAAGGTGTTTGACCTGTTACTTTTAGAATTGTTCTTTTCTTCTCTAAAAGAAAGGTGATGAGTTATTGCTATCAGAGGCACTAACTCCAAGAATTCATAAATAATATTTAGTGGCTCAGTAATTGCTTCAGTCAGTTCCTTAAGTGTCTTGGGATGTATGTTATTAGGATCTGATAATTGGATGGCATCCAGTTTTTTTAAATGTAATCTTTGATATGAAACTGTTCTGTTTTATTTTCACTACCCTACCACACACACAGATACAGGCTAGTACTGGAAATTAAAGGAAAGTTGCTTTGTTAGTATCATTGGTAGAAATTTTTCCTTTGTTATAGGCCTAGTAAAATAAATTTCAAGTTTATTTTTCATGATTTCCAGGAAAAGAGAATATGCATGTGAAGAAAACTGCTAATAATACAATATTATGAATAAGAATATAATTTATCAAATGTGTTAGTGTTTTCATGACAGTAGATTTTAACCTATTAAATTCTCAGGAATTTTCATAGGAAAATTCTTACTAGATTGTCTGAAATTGAGTTTTCATAGTTTAACAACTGCAATAACAATAAAAATGATGATTAATATTTGTAGAGCTTCCTGTGCTAGCTCCTGTGTGTTAGTTAACCACTTTCTATGGATGATCCCACTGATTTCTCAGGTCAAAGTACTGTCTATGTGGTATCATACACAACTACACAACAGAGGAAACTAGACTTAGAACAAAGTCAAGTAAATTCCCCATGGTCATACAGGTAGTGAAACTAGCTAAGGTGCTGTTGTTAGTTCTTGTTGAGTCAGTTATAACTCATGGTGACCCTATGAATGAGTGGTGTCCACAAGCAATGTCCCCTTCCCAACAGCCCTGCTCAGCTTTCTTAGACTCATTTTCATGACTTAGACTAATTGAAATCTAGCCTATGTTTCAGTCCATACTCTATACTAAACTGTCTCCCATTGGTGGTGCTTTTCTCTAATTATGGTGATGGGGACATTAGAACTAGGAGAAACTGGAAGTTAATATTCTAAAAGCAGTGTAAATTAGGTGTGAGAGAAAATTTGGAAGCCATCTTGTTGAACAGTTTATTTTACTGATAAAAAACATGAGGCTTGAATAATATAACATAAACCTGCATTGCTTGAGTCAATCTCTTAGGCCTCTTGACTCCTCCATTTTCTCCTTTGTAAAATGGGAGTGATAATAATAGAACCTACGTCAAAGACTCACTCTACAATTTAATCTGATCCATGTTATAAGAATCTAACTTTCTCTTTTTCTAAAGTTTAATAATACCATATGATCTCACCTTTAACAGAAACCTAAACAACAAAACATATAACAGCAAAATATAAACAAAGACACTGAAATAGAGAAGAGGCTGACAGTGTCCAGAGGAGAGAGGGGAGGGAATTTCAGGGGAAAAGGGGAAGGGTTTACAAGAACAAGTATAAAGGACACATGGACAATAACAAGGGGGTAGAAACAGGAGGGAGGTGAGGAGGGCTGGGTGGATGGGCTGGGATGGGAGTAAAAGACAGAAAACTGTACTTGAACAACTAAAATAAAAAAAATAAAGTTTAAGAGTAAATAAAGTCAAGTGTAAGGGAGGTATGATATCTACATGTCACTTTATATTCTCATTCTCAGGAATATTAAGGTAAAGAATAAGAAAGCTTCTGGCCAGGAACACAAGTAACAACATAAAATTTAAAATTGTTAATATTGTAATGGTTATATATATTTTTTCTTTTGGTTTCTTGGAGCTAATTTGCAGACAAAAGAAGATTAACTCTCATTATGAGAATGCACCACTCTAAAAGAAGCAGAAAACCCAACCTACATACATTTCTCTAAACTAAACAGTTATGATTTTGACTAATAAGATGAGCCGAATAAGCAGTTGTTGGCATTGCTTATCCATTTAATCATGTCAGAATTTCTGTCCTGAAATTGTACTGGCTTTCCTCTCCTGGCCTCAGGATGGTTTCTGTAGGTCTAGAAATCATGACCTTGGTTAAGGCATGAAGAAAGAGGGAGGGAATAGAGCCAGCCTTCTCTGTTCCTTTTATAAGTGTAAGCAAAATTATTCTAAGAAAACCCCAGCGCACTCATGCCAATGTTATTTACTAGAACCAGGGCTGTTATGTTTTCAACTGGTTTTCCAGTGTAGTCAGGCAATGGAGAGTAGAGTTGGGAATAGATTTTGACTTGTCAACAGTATTATTTAGATTTATACTTATTATATGTTTATACCACATTTATATACTTGTAGGATATATATTAATGGAAATGGGGAAAGAAATGGCCACTTATGATAATTATTTTATTTAATCCTCAAAACACCTTTGAGAAAATAAATAAACTAAGATTCAGAAAAGTGAAGTCTATAGCAAATATCTTATATAACATGTGCTTTGAACCTGGATCTGACTGATTCGAAAGTCTATTTTCACGACTAGAACATGAAAAAGTGTGGAATAATAACTACAAGATATGAATGCTCTCCAAATGTCAGGTATCACAGAGGCTAAAACTTTTTAATTTAACTTAATTTTATTTTATTTTTGATTTTATTTATTTATTTTTAGAGAGGGTAATGGAGGGAGAAAGAGAGGAAGAGAAACATCAATGTGTGGTTGCCTCTTACGTGCCCCCTACTGGGGACCCAGCCACAACCCAGGCACGTGCCTTAGACTGGGAATTGAACCAGTGACCCTTTGGTTCGCAGTGCAGGCTGGCATTCAATTCACTGAGCCACATCAGCCAGGCAAAAGCTAACATGCTTTAAAATAGATTATCATATTTATCCTCATAGCAATCCTGTGAGATATTTTTATCCCTATATTGTAGATAGGTAAATGGAGTCAGGAAAGTTGGCTAGCTTATTCAAGTTTACTCAGATAAAAATTTAAATTCCATGTTTAAAGCTGATGTTGGTATCTAGGTTTTGTCTAAATCTAAATAATTCACTCCTAACTACTAAAACAAATTTCCACTTGTCATCTATATTTAGGAGAGAGTTGTCTTACTTCCCATCTTAACCTGTGATGATTCCAGAAGTAAACAGAGTATAAAAACCAGGTAGGTGTTGCAAATGTACACTTGGGTTTTTCCCTACTTACCTGTTAGGAATGTCAGGATGAAGTCCCAAGCAAATGGTTTCAGAAGGCACAGGTACTCTATTGTACCTGATGGTCTGAATAGGTTGAGGTTGGAAAAGACAGTTGAATGGAGGAAGTTGCCTAACACCAAGTCATTCTACAGGGCCATATTCAAAGCTTTTTTTTTTTTATGAAAATAGGACAATATAAAAAACACCCCACAACACCAAAGATCAGTATTTCTTCACAGTTGAGTAAGACCTTTAATATTCTCTGGTGTATTAGAACATTCTAGAACCAGAGGCTTTATGGAAGTGAGGAAAGGCAAGTGTAAGGCATTATCTTTGTTAATAATCAGATGATAGGATACACTTAGCAGGAGGCTTAGAGTGGCAACTGTGTAGGGATAAAAGGATGACACTGATTTTTCCTCATATAATGTCTCTTTAAATTAAAAATGGTTTAAAGGCCTACATCCCTTCAAAGGCAGGCATGAAGGGTTTCAGAAAGAGATGTTTCAACACACCTCACTGAGCAGAATGACATTTGCCCTGTGGATATCGAAAACACAGGAAAAAGCACCTATAATAGCTGACAGCAACCACCAAAGAAAACAATAAAATAAAAACACAGGTGTGAGGTTTTGTTGCTAGCACAACTATAGTGAATTTATAAAATTGATGTTGTACCTCAAAGTCCTAGCTTGAACATCTGAATGAATTTATTTCGCAAGGCGTCTGTCAATGGATCTGGTCAATACTAATTTGGTCCATGCTTATGGGTGACCTATTCCCATTAATGATCAGGAAAAGTGACTTCATGCAACACTAATCCCAAAGATGTGATAATTAGGCATTTTGAGTCTCTCTGGTTCCCTTCAGTTTAATAACCATTTCTTTCTGTAGCTTGAAGCTATAAATACATGACATTATGTTGTCAATTTTAACATAGTTTTTTACCCTTTTTGCTACAAGCACATAGATATTAAATCTTTGTGTTTTTCAGAACAATTCAAATATTTAAACTTTCTTCTGAGTTTCTAAGAATACTTTTAGTAATGCCCTGACTTCTTTATTATAATGATAATTATTACAAATGAGTCACAAGTAACATTTATTAAGTTATTGCTAAATGCAACCCTATAGAATATATACTCTTATTCTTTTTATCTTACAAATGAGAAAATGATCCCCAGAGAGATATGTAACTTGCCAAGATTGCATAACTTATAAGCAGAAAACTTATCTTAGGCCAGAGCCTCAACATGTAAGACAATAGTAGAGAAATCTAAATTGTACATCTGTCCAAATGTAAAACTCCCATTTTAAAATCATAAAATTGCCTTGAATTATAAGAGTTTCCTGCTGGAAAAAGTGGAAATAATTATGGACATTTCTTCTCTCAGCTCATAGCAACACCCTTTGATAGCTCGTGCTCCTGTATGTGTTTGATGAACGATTAAATTAATCAGTCATAAAATGCAGAAGAAGTGCTAATGCTTGCGTATTTTCAGAATAATTTCTTTATTATTTTCAATCACATTCAAAGTATTGAAGTGTGGACATTTGCTGATACACATAGTATGATTTAAGTGCTTCGCCTTGTTGACTACTTATACGTGGATCATTCAAGTTCTACGCTATGTCTTCATATTGAAAATGTATAATGTTTTGTACCACCTTTATTTGGAGTCATGCAGGTTCTTTGACAGAGACAGTCATTAAGGGCACAAGATCAAAGCCGTGAGCTGACTGAACAGAACCAAACATTGACGTGGCAGCAGGATAATGCCTCATAGAGACAGGCTACTCTATCTGCTTGCTGTCCAGAGGACAGCTTTAAGAACCTGCTCCTCATAACAATTTTTCTTGTTTCAGAAAATCAGGTCACGGTCCCAATTCAACTGTGATTTTCACATGGATTTAGGCTTTGCCAGTGTGCCCATGTTGTGCAGATAATTGAGAATTGACTAAAATATATACATTTTTCTTTAGGGTAATCAATGGAAATAATGGCTATAAAATTAAATTGATTTTTTCTTGAGGTTTGGAGAAATTAAATTGATAAAACTTTAGTGCATAATATCAAATTCTTTGAAAAAAAGAGTATAAAACAAATTATAGCACTCACTTCAATTGTTCCTCACTCTCTGATATCCAGACAGCTTGGTAGTCAAGGCTTCCAAGTCCCAGCCCCAATATTATTCTTAGTCTTAAATTCCACTTCTTCCCATGTATATATATTATGTAAGACCAAATTGGACTATAAAGTATTTCCTGTACGTTCACTATATTTTCAGTTCTCCATTTCTGTGAAAATCCTTTGCATGCTTCTAGGATGCAGCCTGTTTTATGAAGTACTGACTGAAGTCTTCAAATAAAGATGATCTATTCTTTTTATAAATATCAACTTCGTGCTTCTCCTACAATATATGGCAAGTTCTCTTTTAAATGCAGGTATTTTTATATTTACCATTTATAGGTTCTTTGAGAGCCTGGGAAATAGTCTATCCTTCAGGAAGGAGTTTAGTCTGGGGAGTGTTAAATCAATACATTGTGGAGACCGTGGAATTAGAAATGATGTACAAAATTAGAAAATAAGAGGTCCAATCATCAAGGAATTATTGGTATTTAAGTAAATTCATTTAAAGTCCATCTAATTTAAAAGGAGACCACCTTGGCTGGCGTAGCTCTGTGGATTGAGTGCGGGCCTGCAAACCAAAGGATCACTGGTTCGATTCCCAGTCTAGGGCACATGCCTGGGTTGCAGGCCAGGTCCCTGATAGGGGGCTCATGAAAGGCAACCACACATTGATGTTTCTCTTTCTCCCTCCCTTCCCCTCTCTAAAAATAGATAAATAAAATCTTTAGAAAAAAAAGGAGACCAAACACATAGTAAATACATAGTATTAACATATTTGATTAGGATTGTATCTTGAAAAATGAAAATTAGCTTTTACTCATATTTAATTTCTATTTGAATAACAAATCTATTCTAACTATTAGAATGATCAAAGAATTATTTAGGAAATTTTTTCCCCTTTGTGTGATTTCCCTGACTAAACTGTAGCACATTATGCCATTTCATGTGTGACTTTTTCAGGTCATCATTTAGAGTATCACTTTATAAAATTATTCATCAGTTTCCCAAAATTTCTCTAGATCCTTTACTATTCTGATTATTTTCTTTTAAATTGTAAGTTGTGTTATCCTGTTCACCTCTCATCTTCAATGGTTAAATGACTAGAGTTGGAAATTTCCTAATTTGGTCATGATCTAGTGATTAAAGCAATTTCCAATGTCACTCTCATTAACTTCATGAAATTTTGCATTTTTTACTATAAATTCAGTATCTTCAAAAATACTTTGTTTTCTATTTGCATTGTGGACTAATACTCAATGAAAGACTCTTGGGCAAAAATGTTGAACTGAATAGCTGTGGGGAATAATGTTAAGCAGTAGGAATTTTTTAGCAGAGCATTACCTTATGTGATCTGTTCATTGTGTATAATTCTATATTATTCTTCCCACTACAGCTTTGGACAATGAACACTCAGATAAGAATGATCTCCTGTGCATGTTGTATTGGCCTACTTTTCCTGCCTATTTTTTCTGTGGTGTTCCACCCAGGGTCTCTGAATATGACTGCACAGTTTATGTCTTCAAAATGGAGCCCAGCTGAGGACATCAGGCAAATGCTTCTTTCACTAAGTCCAGAAAAAGCTGCATCTCCTTAAAGACAAGATCCATTTATCTTTGTCTTTATCCATAAAGTCCACGTCCACCATTGCCATGTCTTTTAAAAAATGTAAGTACGGCACCATATAGGTAAAAGTTTCCCCGGTCCCCTTATTCTTCTCTTGCTCACTCCTCTTCAGCCACACATGTGGTCTTGCAGGTCCTGCTACTCTTGGTGCAAAGCACCTCATCAGGGCCTTGGTGTGTTCTCTGTCTGAGCGGCTGCTTAGGAAAATGTTCACATGACTCTCTCACCCACATCATTCAGGTGCTGCTCAAGGATCGCCTTCTCAGAAGGATATTAGTCCCTAATCACTCTACCAAAAACATTATCCTGCATCATTTTCTATCTCCTTGTACTCCTCTGTTTTTCTTCTTGATACTGCTTTCCTTTTTTGCATAGCACTGACGTTATGCTACACATTATTCTGTTATTTCTGTCTAGAAGAATGCTTAACTGATATTTCTTGAATGAATGAATAATTTTGTAAACCATCAAGTACTCACTTTAACTCTCAAGGTTTTAAAGAAAAGACAACTTATTTTTAGGAGCTTTAAAGATGTATGGTGGATCTATTTATACTTAGTAGCTTAGTGTTTTAAACAAGATATTTTGATTTTTGTTTTAAAAATATTGTTTTATTTAAAAATTACTGTGTATGTTAGGGAAATCTACCTTCAACTTTAACCAATTGACTACCATCTAATATTAAGAAATTTTATGTAGTTTCTTGTATCTAACAAGGATTTTGGGGTCACCTACTGCCATGGCCTCAAAGAAAGCCAGATGATGATACTTGAATTGTAAGGAAACTCTCTGATCTGATATTATGTACACTGTGGCTTTATTTTGCTCATTGTTGGTTGCCTATGATGACTGAGGAGCTTTTTGTACCAGTGGGAACTTGCAGAAGATACACCGATATAGCAGTTAGGAGATTTTTATCTGTTTGAGATTTCAGAGCAGAGTGTTTCTGGACAACTCAGTGAAGCTACATAGAGATGAGCATTATTTTTTCAAAGTTAAAAAATTAAATCCTACAGAAGTTAAAAGAGCAATATAATAACTACACATATAACTTTCCCTTAAATGTTTGTAATCTTTACCATTTTGCTGCATTTACTTTAAAATCTCTACCAAGACATGTACTTTTCACTTACACATTTTTGCTGAAATATTTGAAATTAAGGCACAAACATAATGATACTAAATGATAGCATTTACTCTAAATACTTCAACAGCCATAAGAAAAGGACATTCTTTTAAATGAACAAAATGTCATTTTTATAGTTAAGAAACTGAATAGCATCATGATAACATTATCTATTATCCAGTTTTATACAAATTTCTCCAGTTGTCCTACATGTGCTCTTTATAGTTACATGAATTCAATCAAGGATCCCGGTTTTAGTTGTAAGATCTTCTTAGTCCCCTTTTAATCTATAACCTTTCCCTTCAATTTTGCTTTCTTCTCAGCACTTCCCACCCCCTTTTTTTTTGTCTTTTATAACTGGACAAGTTTGTCAAATCTAGGTCAGTTGTTTTGTAAAATGTTCTACAATTTAGACTTGTTTGTTTTCTTATGACTAGCTTCAGGTTAAGTGTTTTTGCAGGAATACGTTATAGCTGCAGGTGGCATTGTATTCTCCCGGTAACAGAAGATACATAGTGCTCGTTTGTCTTGTTACTGGTGATTCCGATTTGATCTCCTCATTAAGATGCTGTTACTATTATAAAAATACATTATTTTTCTTCATAATGAATAATGAACTTGTGGGTGAAACTTTGAGAATGCAGGAATCCTTTCCCTCTATGTTTTTTAGCGTTATTTCGTAATGCTTATTTAAATGAATTTTTACATTGCCATTCGCAAAATGGTGATTTCATAGTTTTATAATTCCTTCTATGTATAATAACTAGCATTTCTTTTGTTACAAAGTGCTTTTCCTTCCTTCCTCTCCCTGTACATTTGACTAGATCTTTTAAAAATATAACAATTTGTTATTTTCTTTTGAAAAAAACGTTCTAATTGTCTCAGATTTGGCCAGTTGGATTTTTTAAGCTAGCCCCTCTGTTTTTTGTTACATCTCCACTGAGTACTCTTTTTGCTTTCCGACACTACAAGAACATTTAGCCTCACTACAAATTTCACTCAGCCATTTCTCCAAGGAACTCTCGTTCCTTCATATGGAAAATGGTATTTAGAAATCAAGATCTTGGCTTAGATGACCACATTGGTAACAGAGTGGGCATAAGCAATTTATACTTTATTATATGAAGTCCACTTCTAGTCATATTGCTTGTGTTGTCACTTGTTTAATTTTGGATTTTGTACAAATAGAGCATTTTTTCCTTTGTATTTTCTTCAGCTAAGTATTTAATTTCAAATGCTGCTACCTAAAATTGTATTTACTTCCTAAGGATTGACAGAGGATGAGAATCCTTCCATCTTCATCTGACAGCCTGAGAGCTCAAATTTCATACTTCATTCAAATCTTAGTCACCTCTGTTTGTCTTTCATTTGATTTTACAGATGTTTTGAAGTTCCCAAAATAAATAGAGATCATCACTGAACCACACTACCTGGAAGACAAAGCAAATGCTTACCTGTGTGCTTTGCCATCTGCTCTGTTTTAAGTTGGATAAATACATATTCAATCCCCCCAAACAGCATGCATGTGTCAAATTCCCATGGTGACTGGCTCCAGTTCCATATGGTTGATTCTGATTATTTCATTACAGTTGTTCAGATTTATAAACCCAGCAATTAAGAGAACTTAGATGTGTTAATAGTTATGTAGCCCTTCATCACATGGCTCCAAAAAATTGTATGAGGTTTTACAAGATATTGTTTCATTGAAGGGACTATTATTACTTTAATGGAACATGTTATACGTGCACATTATTTTTAAAGGTTTCTTTCTTTCTTTTTGGATTTGTCAAGCCTTCATTTACAAATAGAAAATTAATTATACTTTATTTGAATTGTTCCAAATGTGATGACAGCGAAAAAAGCAAGAATACAAATCCCTGCTATTTTTTCTACCAATGTTTCTATGCGAAGATTAAGAGCGTCTGTGACTGGTTTCTAGAGTGATAATTTCAATTGGCTCAAGTCCATTAACTGCAGGGAAAAACACCTGGCAAGGCATTGGTAGCAGCCCATTCTTGTTAACCTTTCAGCCTTCACAATAACTATCAGCAGGCGCAGAGTCAGGGCCTCTAATAAACTGGCATTAAAGTTGCTGACAGCTAATAAATAACATTTTACGGGTTTCTAGGACTAAATAAAAGAAAATGTTCTGATTAATTAGAATCAAAAATTCTCAAATTTCACAATCCTAGAATTAAATAATTTTCAGACATAGAAAATAAAATAAAGATCAATATGACCCCTTAGAAGACATTTTTCTATAAACAAAACAGATTTTCAGAATATATTATTTTAGCTACTTCCCCCCTGGTTAATTTTCTGCTACTGTGCTCTTTTATTTTTAGTAAAAGGGAAAATAGCTAAGAAATGGAAAACTTATAGTACCAATTCTAGAAGCAAAGTTGTAACTGTATTCTTCCCACCTGTAAAATTATTCCTACTGGCGAATTATAGAAGCCCTTTAATTCCAGATAAATGTGGGAGATTAGACCTCAGTCCTGCAGGAGAAACTGAAGAAGAGTATTTGAAAGCTTCACTGACATCATTCTTTTTGCCTTGGCATTCTTTTTGCCTTGCCAGAATGGGAGAGTCACTACAACTATGATCTGCAAAAAACTAGTCAGAATCCATTTTTTTTCTTGTGTCAGGAGCTGGAAGACGAAGAAGGTGTGGATGGAAACTGGGGTAGGAGGTCAGTTCATCACGTCACACCCAGGGTGGGAGGTTTCTTAGAGACTAGTCTCCGCTAGCTGAGGTGGTAGGAAGAGAGTGAAGTTCTCCCTACAGCCGTAGCCCAGCTTCCGCAGACGAAAGGGGATGAAATTATTTTTATGAGTGGAGACAGTCTCTGAGACAGTGATACAGAACTGTCTTAGAAAAACTACCCAGTCCTTCACCTCTTGTGTGTTTCCTTTTCTTCTCATATAAAGTCCCTTATATCTGATCACTTCTGTTCACAAAATATATGGTTTTTGCCCCCCACAGTAGGCTAGGGCCTACACTAAGCAATTCTGTGACCCCAGCTGTGCATTTTACAATTTATCTTAATTTTGGCACTATCTACCTGGAGGTAGCACCTGATACAACAGTTAAGGGCTCAGTTGCACCAGATGTCTCCCAATTTCAGATGACAACCCCAAATAGTAGGTCCCCAGGTTACCCACAACTTCTCTCCAACTTGGATACAAATCAGAGGTTCCCATGACTTCCTCTGTCTTGGATTCAGTTTTCTGCTCAAGCAGCTCACAGAACTCACTCACTTACCTTTACCAAGGCATTAAAGGATTTGGTAAAGGATATAAATGAACAGCCAGGTGAAGAGATACCTGTGGAAGGTCTGGGATGGTCCAGAGCACAAGAGGTTTTATCCTTATAGAGTTGTGGTGCATCAGCCTGCTGGTGTGGTTGTGTTCTCATCCTGGGTGCTCTCTGAACCCCATATTATTGGAATTTTATGGAGGCCCTCTTACACAGGCATCATTTTCATTAATTCAATTTCCTCTCCCCTCTCTGGAGAAGTGTGTGTCTAGTAGTGATGAGGTGTAAGGGAAGCTGAAAATTCCAGGCTTTTAATGATGGATTGGTCTCTTTGGTGATCAATCCCCATCCAGGAGCCATCCAGAATCCTACCCAGAGTCACTTCATTAGAGCAAAAGATGCTTCTAGTGCTCTTGTTACTTAAGAATTTCAAGGGTTTTAGGAGCCCTGTGTCAGGGATGGGGGTCAAAGACAAAGAATTAGAACAAAAGATGTTCCCAGTGTTCTTATCACTTGAAAATTAGAAGGGTTTAGGAACTCTGTACTGTGAACTTGAGGCAGAGACCAATACACATATTTTCTGTTATCTCACAAGACCCTAAGGGAGTAGGGTGAAAACATCGTCCAACTTCCAGTCTTACCATTTAATGGTAAAGGGTCTGGTGAAAGCAGTAACCGTGGCTGTTTGCCCGTTGCAAGTAAGATTCTGGAGAAACAAATTCAAGCAAGGTCCTACCTTTGGGGCATGGAGGAAGCTTTGGAATTGAAACATCTTTTTCAAGGATGTGAATATTTACTAGTTGAAAAAATGCAGTAGGGTAACACTTTGAAGTATTAACTATAGTTCTTTATAGTCCATGCCTTTTATTTTTTACTAGACAAGGCAGCTGTGTGTTCCACATTAATGTTTCAGGTTATGGATATAACCAATATTGGATATGAAGAGAGAAAAGAAAAATCAGCTTTTGAAGAGACTTTAGAAAGGACTTTTGAAACTCCTCATTAGGAGAAAGGCCTCTGGATGCCCTAAAACTTAAGGTTTAAAAATTCAAACAACGGAATTGGGAGATTACATGATAGATGGAATCATTATTTTCCATGCTCAGTGATTCAGTAACATTTGTTGAGAAGAAGAAAGGGAAATGAAGAGGATAAGCACAAAAGTTTAGTAAGAAAGTCCCTGTATTCTGTTCCTCCACCCTTGCTTGAAAACCGCAAAGGCATAGATTCCCTCTTTCCTAGTGAGAATGCAAACAAGTGCCGAGATCCAGAGCACCCCCTGTTCTCAGCTTCATGTGGAAGCAAAAGGCATACTCAAGAGGCATGTCCAAGATGAGAGAGCCTTCAGCAGCCTCACAGAATTTCTCATAACTTACAGAGGCAAGGGAGGGAAGTTGGTTGCATCCTGTGCCTCTGAGAGAAAGACTAAGTAACAGAGACAGAGAAAGAGCTAGACCTGGAGGTTTCCTGCCAGAGGGGGCATGAGAAAATGCAGAGACAGCCTACGCTGGTGAGCCACTGAGGGGGACATGTTCATCTAAGAGAATGCTGACAAGAAGAGCTCACAAGTAAGGAGCGATACCATCCCCTTATTCACTAACATTGAGGCATTATCTAAGAACTCTAGCTTTATGACAAAACTCCTGGAAAAAAAGAAATTATCTTGACTTGATTAACATTTTATTTCTATCATTTGATCAAATAGAGACACAAAATACAGAATTTATTAAATTATAGAAAAATAAACAAATTTGCACTTTCTGTCCACCTGAGTTTTGTGGAATGATATTCATACCCATTAAATATTATATTTTAGTTATTCATATATCAGCTTTAATAAATTTTATTGGGAAATAAGATTCTGAAAAATAGTGGTTACATCTCTCACCTTTCTGATTTCCAGGCATTTTGAAAATAGGAACTTAATAAAGTATTTGTTCAACAGCATTAAGTGGCTTAATCCAAAACATTCCTAATAACAAAGTTTCTTAGCCAACTCACTCATTCGCTTTTACAAAGCCTGTTGCTCAGCTACTTACACTCATCCACTGAGTATCAGAAATAACCAGCTACAGTTATACATTGGCTAATCCGAAGATGGTATGAAAAAGATGCAGACACAAAGGTCCTAATGACTTGCGTGCGTAGATTCCCAGTCTCAACATCAGATACTTCACTACTTCTTGAAGCACCGTCTGCACTTGGTTTCCAGCACGCTCAGCTTGCTTGGCCTTCTTCCTACTTTGTCCACAATTACTCGATTTCTTTTGCTGGTTTCTTCTTCCTTGATCTCATTTCGTTTCCAGGCTACCATTTCCATCTGTCTATTGGTGATTCACTTATTTATATGTCTGGTCAACATTTCTCTCATTAGCTTGAACTGCCCTCTTTGCCTGTGCCTCTAGGTGTTTAATAAGCTTCTAAAACTTAACATGTCTAAAACTGAGTCCCTAATATACTCCTCCAAGCCAACTCCTCTGGCAGTTTGCTGCTGTCTCAGTAAATGGCAATCTTCTATTTCTGGTTTCTCCGTCCAAAACACCTGGTCCCATTGCTCCTTTTCTCCTGAATGTTACTTCCAAGTCCACAGGAAAATCTATTTGGCTTAAATATATCCAGAATCTGATAATTCTCATCACATCACACAAATCAACACTCCCATCATGTCTTGCCTAGATTATTGGAACAGTCTCCCAGCTGGCCTCTCTGTTTCTACCTTGTTCTTCTATAGCCACTTATCAACACAGTGGCCAGAATTATTCTTTTAAATTATAATCTTGTTGGGCCACTCCTCTGCATCAAATTTTTCCATGGCTTTCTAATTCAAAGTAAAACCCCAAATCCTCACTATTACTCTTTTCATGTGATCTGGCCTCTCTTCATGTGATCTGGCCTCTCTTCATGTGATCTGGCCTTTCTTCATGTGATCCATATGACCTCTCGACCCCCATTTCTCCCTCCGAGGACCTCAGCAACCCTGGCTTGCTTGTCCTTTCTCGAACATACCAGACGTACCTTACAGACAAAGTGCTCTGCACTTGCTGTTTTCACATCTTAGAATGCTCTTCCCATTGTATAGACATGCTTAGCTCCCTCACTTCCTTCATAATTTTATTTAGAAGTCGTATCTTTAGTAAAACTTCCCTGGCCACCGTACCTAGACTTTCAATGCCTAACTTCACATTTCATAGGGTCTTTCCTGTTTTATAATTTCTTCTCACTCATGTGTGTGCGTGTGTGTGTGTGTGTGTGTGTGTATACATATAATTTATCTCCTGCTTGACAGTGTTTCATTCACTACATGATATCTGGTCCTACAATAGTGCTTGGTGTATGGTAAGTACCCAATAAATATCTGTTGAATGATCATTTGGTAAACAAATGAGTATTTACTAAACTATGACCAGATTCTTTTTGAGTTTTATTAATCCATAGCCACATGAAATAAAACTATGTTACTAATATCATTTCTTTACATGGGCTATATTTTATTTCATTACAAGACCCATTATTAAAAATGCTTCTGTAATACAAGTTTACATATGATGAAATACACTTTTCTCCTAGTATATATACTTTCTGAGCAAAACACTATCTGGATAAAAGCTCCGTTAGTAATTAACTTATAGGTTATTTTGCTTCCTTGTAAATTGGTTCTTTATCCTAAAATAGTTTCTGAACCAAATCATAAAACAAGCATTATGCTTTTGAATAAAAGCTGTGTCTTTGTAGACATCTTCTGTTCATCTTTTTCTTTACTTGTGTTATTGTTTTTGCTCTATTGGAATTTTCAATGTCGTCATTTCTCTCCATGGAAACCCTATATATTAAGAGTATAATATTTTTAATATTTGCTAAATTATTTTTTATGAATAAACTGATTTTTCTCTGCTTACCATCTGGACATCAGGGAAGGAAAGAAGGACAACGCTCCCTCTGAAAGGGGGAGTATGTTGTTGGAGACAAAGGTAATGGAATTTGTAATCTACTTTGCAATGCTTCAAAGCCTCAGAGCAAGGAGGAAGTTCACTGTACATGCTGACAGGGTAGCGAAGGGCAGAGGGGCTGTAGCTTGGGTTAGCATTTGGTACTCCAGTAGGGCAGAGATGTTCTAGGGCTCCTGTGGCCAACATGCAGCAGCTCAGCACAGTTAGAGTGGCGGGTGGTGAGGCCTGATGGAGAGAAGTTCTTGTTGACTCGTGCAGGCTCCTTTAGTTGCAGAGTGCGTGGATACTGGTTTAAGGTCTACAGAAGAACTGACTGTGGTGGGAGCAAACTGGGCCCATGGATAAGATGAAAGAGGGGTCTTCAGAATCAGGGAGCAGAGGGGAAGCTGCATCAACTTGAATGGGTAAGATATCAGACCAAGTTGAGAAATGTAAGATCACAAGTGCAGAGCCATAGAACATGCTAACGCTGGGTGAGTGATCTCCAGCTAACACATCCAAAGATTTGGTTGAAGCTAGAGAGCTCCCCTCCCCCAATACCCATGGTCACCTAAGCAGTCCATACTGATTATACATTATACCAGGGGTCAGCAAATTATAGCTCACAGGCCAATATTGACTGTTGCCTGTTTTTATATGTCCTGTAAGCTAAAAATATTTTTTGCATTTTTTAATGATTGAAAAAAATAAAATATTTTCCAACACTAGAACATCATATGAAAAACAAATTTCATATAAAATATTCATAAATAAAGCTTGATTAGAACATAACCATACTCATTTATGTGCGTCTTGTCTATGGTTGCTGTCCTGTCACAGTAGCAGAGTTGAGTTGTTGCAATAAAGACTATATGGCAAATAAAACCTGAGATATACTGTCTGGCCATTTATAGATAAAGTTTGCCAACCCTTGCAATATATCATCTTAGAAACCAACATAAGGAGAAAGAGAGGAATCCAAAGAATTGAGGCATAACCTGAAAGAGACTGAATTAACTCCCAAGAGATCACTGAGTTTTTGAATCCACTACATTTAATTAGATTAGACAAAATTAGGATTATCAAAAAGTGCTGGCTTATGCCAGTTCTTCCAGGCGCTCTAAAATGGTTCAGTGGGGCATTTGCAGCCGTATCTCAGACAAAGGGTGGCCTCTAGGCACTCACCAGACTCAGTGCGGATTTACTCACACCTTGTGTGACAGTACTTTATAGTATCAAACCATAAAGGTTTTATTAGAACCCCAAATTATGAAACCTCTAAGCAAAAGTGTGAAATAGCTGTTTTTTTTTAAATTCTCTCTCTTTCTTTTTCTATTTTTTTTTTTACTTCCAAGCATGTTGGCAGCTCTATTTCCTTGCTTTCTAAGGCATCAACCTCACTAAAGCTGTTCTATTAATGTCCTGTGTCATTCCCTCCTGGTTGTCCTTCCCTATTCTCCACAAGACAGTGGGAACATGTCATTCATTTACACTGAAATATGAATGTAGTGATAGTTATTATGTCAAGTCTCTGAAATATTTTGAAAACAATGGCTTATTATTGTAAAGAGATACATTCCTAATGGAAAAATTTGAATGTAATATTTGGTTATGTGCTATTAGAATGTAGACTTTGGATTCATGCTAACATGATAGGTCAGTTTTGTGAGGAATACATGTTTATAGGTATATGTGTGATATTTTTCTGTTTTTAAACTTTTCTATTACTTTTATTTTAAAGGAGAGTAAATGGAAATAGATAAGAATTGATGTTAAGAAAAACATACCTGGAATATAGAAAGGAATATAGAAGTCATTACTTATTCCTTAATCTTGAACTTAAATATTACTATTGATTAAAGGTTATTATTTATATTTTTAGTTATATAATAACCATACCATTAATAAAAATCCAATATTTAATTTTTTTAGTATTAAGTAGTCTTTTTTTATTCCTAAAACAATTCTGTGAATAGGTATTTTAATTTTAATTTTATAGATGAGGCTACTAGTACTAATATATTTAATCATTTTTTCCTTCTAAGTTATGTAGCCCAAAAGTGACAAACCTAGGAATTAAGCTCAAGTCTGTGTAACTTCAAAGCCTATATTCTTTAATCAAGAATAAGTTAAAAATCCTAACTACTACTTGACCCTATTTTCTATATTGAAAATACATTTTTGTAAGTGACCTAGTTTTTTTTTTCCCTAAATAATTGTTGAGTTTCCTATACACAGGTCCTTAAAGGCTTCAGCAGCTTACTCCTTTGTTTCTTTAATTCACAAGGTTAGATATCCCAATTTAGCTATGCCAGCATTTTTCTTGGTAAAGTTAGCAACTCATTGTGTTGAGTTAACCTTGAAGTTATTTGATATTACAACAGTTTTACTTAGGATAGCTTTTTTATGCCCCCCCCCTCAAGGTCCCTTTTATTCTGACATATAATTTGCTGTGAAACTAAATGATGCATTTAAATAAGATGACCAAAGGTAATGACTATGACAAGGGAGAGACCAGGACAATTGCTGTTGTAATATCATTCTGATCTGAATGACCCTGTTGTGTTGGAGTCAGGAGAGAAGAGCTGGCAAGTCATGGTAACCTACCACTTTTTGCCAGCCAAATAATAGAAGCTTCTAGTAGGTTGGCATGTAAAGAAAAGTTGCCCAAGGAGTAAGTATTTGTTGTAAGACAGGCTCAGGAGCAATCACAACATTAATTGGAAGTAGAGTATAAGAACAATTTACTCAAGTTAATAATAAAACTGAATGAAATTAAAATCTGTTTCCTACTAGAGCTTATATGGAATGGTAAACTAATAAGGAAGAACAGTTGTGGTCACCAAATTGGATTGGCCACACTGTAAAATAGAAAGAAATCAATGAGATGTCTTTCAAAGACAACTGTGTTTGTGAATTTAGAAGTTGAATTTTTCCAGTAAAAAAAAAGCAATTGCAGAGCTTCCATACTATATGACAATCTTAAAAGAATACTTTTTCTCCCTCCCTCCCTCCCTCCCTCCCTCCCTCCCTCCCTCCTTCCCTTTCCTAAAGTGAGAAGATGCTATAAGCTATTATTATTTGCCTCACTTGCACAGAGAGAGCTTTTACAATTTTACTTTAACCTTTCAGATATCAGTCATATGAATTTAGTACCTACATATACTTGATTAAATTAATCTCCAAAAGAAATGACTGTAATTTACAACTCCTTTCTGTCACTTTTTTAATGCATCAATGACCAGATTTTTTGTTTCATAAGCCACTGAAGAGACCAGAAATTTTTTTTTATATTTGCCCAATGACCTTCTGTATACTTTAACTTATTTCTAAGTGGGAAGTTTTATAATTTTCTTTATAACTATTCCTTTCCCCTCATTTGATATATATGATATTAATGCCCTAGTTCATAGACTTGACTTCATAAATATGGAGTCTATTGAGACTAGCTTTTGATTTTGTGATTCTTCTATGTCCTTGGATTCCCCCCCCCACACACATAAGCACAATATATTTGTTATATATCAGAGGCCAAACTTCAAGTATATTATCTTTCTTTCTATCAAAACTCATCAAGTAACCAATATACATGTGCTTATGCCAATTATATATCCTTTTCTCAGAAATAGAACATGTAATTTTATGCTATCTCTCTGTAATACTAATCCTGCATTCTGTGGGAAAACAAAATGCATTGAACCTTTTCTGGCCTCCATACTTTGTCTGTTCCAACCTCACTTCTGAGTCTCAGACCTCTACCTCTTCTTGGAACCTCAAATTCCCCTAGAACCTGGTCTTCATCCTGTCTTTCCTCTTGCAGTGATTGACATCACTTAATGGCTATATAGTTGCCAGAACAAGAAACTGGAAGGTTTCCCTAATTTTTGTCCTTTTCCCCTAGATTTATTCACTCACAGGCTTATATTTATTTTGCCTTCTAAATATTTCTACATTCCATCCAATTGTCTTCATTACCACTTTCATTACCCTTACTCTGGCCCTTGTTATCACTCTTGTAATAGTAATTTTTATGTTTTCCCAAACCCTAGTAATGTCCCATATATTCCCCTTCTCAGGTCTTAATCTAATCCTGTCTCTTCTCTAATTAAAACTTTCAGTAGCTCTCATTTGCTTTTCTTTAGTGTAAAATATAAACTCCTTAGTATTCCTTACAGTGCCCTTCATGATCTTAACAGGAGACTCAAGAGCTGAAAAATTTTCATTTTAGGTAACAGTCAAGAAGCTTAGTAATTAATCCATATAAAAAGCTATTGTTTCATGAATCGAAGGTATGACACACTCTCACTCCAGGAGGTCACAAGCAGTGCTCCAGGCAATCCAGATGGTATCTGAGCCATTGTGCTCCAGGGTGTGAAGTCCTCTGCCCAGGACACAGATAAAGACTACTGCTCAGGATACAGATAAGGAATTACCAGTCAACAGATGAAAGAATGCTGCACCTTTTTATCTGATTAACATATTTCTTTAATTCCAAATCCCTCCCCTTACATACACTTTTCTCCTCCTTATAAAAAAAGACTGGCTTGAAAGGAAATGCAAAACAGTTTTTCAGGGTACATAACCCACAATCTTCTCAGATCACCAGCCATCCAAATAAAGAGCCCATAAAGAGTCAGTCTCTGTCTCTGCTTATTGGTTCTGGTAGTGAGAGTCACTGTGCATGCTGGCTTTTCTGGTTTCAATCTGAGTATTGACCATCTCTTCAATTTATTTATTACTGCTTCCAGCCTTATGCTTTATAATTTGGTCATACTAAATTTCTTTTAGTTTCTTCAAGCTTCCATGCTGTTTCTTTTTTCTTTCTTCTTTTAATAACATCATATATTAAAAAAAAATTCTTTTTAGACAGGGCTGAAGGGAAGGAAAGAGAGACAGAAACATTGATATGAGAGAGAAACATTGTTTGCCTCTCATAGGTGACCTGACCCCAGGGACAGAAACTGCAACCCAGGTACCTGCCCTGATCAGGAATCAAACCTGTAAACTTTTGCTTTGTGGGATGATGCCCAAACAACTGAGCCACACAAGTCAGGGCCCATTCTGTTTCTTGCCTCTGGGCATTTGTATAGAGTATTCTTTCTTTCTGGAGACCTAGTCCCCACCCTCTTTACTCTGATAGTTTCTACTTAACATTTAGGTGTCATCTCTTCTGGAATGCCTTTCTCCTCACCTCTGGTTGTGGGCACAGCAGCACAACAGTGAGCTAAATGGGAAGGAAAAAGGAGTGGTACCAGGCAGTACTTCTTTAATATTTTATTTCTTTCCTAGTGTTTTGCAGAGTCAAATAGTTACCTCTAGCTGCAAGGGAGGCTGGCAATAAAAGCATCTTTCAAAGAAAATAAGGCAACAAGATTAGCATAGATAGATCCTGATTCATTACTAAGACCAGATGTTGCTATTGGAAAAATTGGAATTCTGTTATCAGGGAAGAAGGGAAAATACATTAAGAGGAGGGAATCAACAGTGTTTACCAGCTTTCCCTTATATACTGACACCCCCAGGGAACTGCCCAGCAGGCTTCCTTATTAAGCCAGCCCTAGTTACCCCCCTACTCTCCTCCCCAGAAACTCAGGGATGTTTCCAAAGTTTCCAAAGTAAGATGCAAATTCCTGCAGAGTCCTCCCAGTCAAGGTTCATGTCTAGGCATCTTCTGCTTGTGCCTCTTAAGGGAGCTTCTTGCTGCTTTGCAAGCTACTTGCTTCTGGAGCTGAAGAAATGCTGCTCAAAATGATTAATTTGGTTTGTGCTCCAGAGAATTTGGAAGGTAAACAACTGTTTCTTTTTTGTCAGTATGGCAATTAAAAAGCGGATATTAAAGAAAGAAAAATAAATGCAGTTTTTATTTCTGTAGTAGACTGATAGGCTAGTGAATTGCTGAATAGGTAATGAGCACCAGAATAGTTTTGGATTAACGAACCCAATTCAGGGTCTCTCTTCCTTCAGTTACTTTCTTCGTAAAGTATCCAAACATCATAGACCAAAGTTTGCCAATTTAGAAGTGAGAATTTGTGCTCATGTGATTATGCATAAAAATGTTCTTATGCTAGAGACACAAATCTGCATGAAAATTTGGTTTCAAATAAAAGTGAATTTTTCTATAGCCAGCAGTGTTATTTTTTATTTTATTATGGATGAAAAAAATATAAATATGTGGATGAAAAAAGAGCCTTTGTGAAAAGTAATTTCACGGGCTGATCTGATCATAAATTTCTAAATGGGCAGGTCAAGGTGGGTAGTCATGCCCCAGGTTTATCTTAGCCCTAAGTAAGTCTTGTCCATTGTTTCTGTGCATCCAGGTCAAAAACCTTTGAAATGCCTCTTTTCAGAACACTTGTTCTAAGAAATGACCACCCTCCAGAGAGCACAAAATCTTAACTGTTATAATCCACTCCCTGCCTTTCTCTCTCCTACTTTCCTGTAATCTTTACATCTGCTCTTTACTCTCAAATCCATAAAAGAAACTGCAAAACTGTTATTCTCTGGAGAATTTGAGATCTTGTTTCCTGGTATATGTCATTAGTTTGGCTCAAATAAACACATAAAAATCCTTTACAGGTCTGGATGTTACATTGACAAATACATAGTCATGGTATCAGAGTAAATGATCCAATAGTGTTAGTAATTGTTGGGAAACATGGTCTCACAGAGTGAATACTAATTCCAGCTCAGTTATCAATTTACCTATCAGTGACTTCATCAAATTGCTTAATCTTACTGAGGCTGTTTGTCTATATTTTAAAGAATGATATTAATGCTTCTCTCACATTGAGATGTTGAAGGTTTTTATACTCACTTCATTGTACCCTCTTTCCTATCTTAGTACATGACACATGAGAGACACTCAGAAAACACTCTTTAAATTGACTTATAGATAGAGAGTTGATGGCTCTGGATGGGCTTGGGGGGAGTGGAGGGATCAAACAAAAAGAAAACAGAAAGAATTCATGGACATGGACAGTAGTGTAGTGATTATGGTAGGGAGGGTGGTGAGTGAAGGTGGAAGAGGGAATGGGGGGATAAATGGTAAGGAAAAATACAATAAAATAATACAAATTAAACAATAAAATATTGAAATAAAATAAATAGAATATAGAATTAAAATTCAAATAAAATATAAAAGTATCTTTGTGATCACACAGAAACTTCCTTTCTTTAATATGATTTTTTCTCCTTTTTTCTTTTGATTCAAACTGGTTTCCTCCAGCATCCTGACTCATGTGCCACCTTCACCCTTGCACATCCACTCCTTAGTTACTAAGCTGTCAGGACAACGAGATTCTGATCAGCATTAAATCATCTCAGGGAAAAAGCCTGGGGTCTGTTGACCCCAGATACAGAGTTTCAGTCAAATTAGAGATAACATCTAGGCCTCAGTTGTGTTTCTGCTCCAGGCCAGGAAAAGTGGTGAAACCAGATGCAATGATGACATGGCCCACATCAGGACCAGATGCAATGTCCAATGATTCCCTACCCTAGCGCCAAACAATCATTAAAGACCATGACCCTGACTATGACCCTAATGAAAGGAAATTCAGGGACACACATGTAGGAGAATTTTAAGTGATAATGGCAAGAATTATTAGAGTAAAGAGTACACCCTCAAAGAGGCAGAGAGACGGCAAACTCTAGTAATGGCTGCATGCACAGAGGCAAAAGGAAGGTCTTCTGCCATTGCTTGTTGCTCTTCTGGTTGCAAGACTTTTGGGGACCCTTAGAGTTTAGGAGAAAAGAAGGCAAAAAGTATGTGCCTGAGAAAAGGGCACGGGTGTGCTCCAAGGATATGTGCCAGGCACAGGTGCCCTCGAAGAGGCTTCCACTCTCAGCGGGGCACTTCTTTGACACTCAGCTGGTAGACTGCACTCAGTGCCCCCAGGTACACCATGTCTGATGCCTCATCTACAACCAGGTGGCTCAGGTCCATCTCACTGGAGGAGAAATCTATCTTCTAGGGATGCAGGCCCTCCCTTGTGCCTACCAGGCCCAGGAGGGTCAGGGCCCAGAGCTGCAGTGCCATCACCTCAACATCTAAAGCTCCAGTGGTCCAACTCTGTCTCTGCTCCTGCTGGCATCAAAATTCTTAGCTGTGTGATCTTAAGTTACTTAACTTCTCTGTACCTCATTTCCCCATCTGCATATCTGTTGCCAGGCTCAATGGAGACCTGGCTATCATTGTTGCTGGGCTTTGGCCCATGGCTGCCACAGAGAAGAGCCTTTGTTCAACGTCTGTATATTTCCCTGGGTTTGGTAAAGAGCAGGCTTCTTTTCAAACTCTCCAATCTCTTCCCTGGCTTTTCCTGGGCCTGATATCCCCCTCATTTTGTGTCTCATTGAACTTTATGTGCACAGGCAAACTGACCCCTTAATTCTGGTGACATTGTGGATGACTATATAGATATAAGTATTCTTATTCTTATATAATATGAGCATATTTGATTTCAAAGCCAACTATAAGAAATTAATGGATAATTTAAAACCACATTATAGAAATAATTAATTTGTAATATTTTTAGGGTTCTATTTAAAGTTGACCTCCTTTATAAACCTTTAGAATTATTTTTAAGAGTATGTTTTATTTATAAACTATTGAAATTATTTAAAAAGCAACTTTATAATCTTGAATGTTTTTCAATGATTATTTTTCAAGGGTAAAGAAACAAATGGAGTAGCTTTTGATGCACTGTGTCTTTCATTATTAGTCATTAAAAACTAAATTAATCAAAAGCCAAACTTGCTGAAAATTGGGCATGAAGAAAGGAACTCATTGATATATAATTTCAGGACAAGATTATTATGTGATTTCCCTTGGTTATTTCAATTCCTGGAAGAGAACTGTGGCCCTTGAGATAATGTAACCCGAGACTTGGTGTGGAGTATTGCTAAGAGGAACACACAGTTGTTTCTCTCCAGTTCAGACTTCCGGAACATCCACTTACAAATACCCATTAAAGCTTGCATACCAGTTATCTTACATGGTGAAACTCTTTAAAAAATCAGGACAAGGCCCCTCCCCCCTCTATAAACAAGTAGATAAAATCTTAAAAAAATAGAAAAATTGAGAGAAGGGAGAAAACACTGTTAAATTAAACATGGAGGCCACTATAGGTTCAGGTGTCTTTACTACCTCAGGAGTTTACACACACAAAGCAGACCATAAGTTTGTATTGCCTTCTGGTTAAGAAGTTGAAACCAAAGGAGTACCAATCACGGTTAACTAGGATTTTTCAAACAAGGAAACCTTAAGCTTAGTCAATCAAATGATTTCCTTGCTTTGCTTCTACATTTTCTCTATAAAACTCTCCCTTACCACCCACCAGTGGATTGCTCCTAACCACTTCCAGTTCGGTGTCACCTGATTCAAATCCATTTTTTTTTCAAATAAAGACTTAAATTTTAACACACCTCAGTTCATCTTTTAACAACTACATGCAAGTGTTATTTAACAGTTACTCTTGCTTATGTCATCTGTGTTTTCAGAGCAGCAACAGCCTAATTTCACTGATTATAGGTGTAAATATAAGTCCTATGGTAAGGACTCTAAACTACTCTGAATTTTCTGATATTAGTCAGATAAAGAGCTAGTGCCCACAAAAAAGTTTGAGTAAACATTGTAAGAACTATAAACAGGGGCAATGTCACTATCCAGAGAAAATCACTTGTATATAGAAATAAAAAAGGATAACATTTTAAAATACTACCCACTTTGTGTGTGTGTGTGTGTTTGTCATTATCTTTGAACTCTGTAGCATTTGTGTTTAGGTGAGACACAATTGACAGGGCTGTTGCTATAGGAAAAATAAGGCAAGAGTCAAGTTCTTGAAACTGTAACTCCTAAGTAGGTTTTGTAATTTGTTATTGGAGATAGTATTCTGAAAGCTGAAGAATGTTTGAAAAGCAAAAGCTAGGTACTATTCAGACAAAAGAGGTTTGTAATGAATTATCAGAAGTTGGACTTGAATATATATTAAGAAGACTGGAGCTCTCAAAGCATAGAACACAAATCAAAAAACACGGGGTAGGGAAGAATAACAGTGAGTCATTTTGTCCACTCCCAAGGAGGTAAAAGTACACTTAGTTGAACTAAGGGAGATAATGGAATTTGATGTGACTGGAGTTTAGATGCTGATGGAACCCTCAAAAGGGGACATGGCCAAACACCCCTGCACAGATGACAGGAATTCTCATACACTTTGTAAGTACTAGTTTTGGTTTGTGTTTTTATTACATCACTAAAAAACAAACAAACCAAAACCTGGGATCGAAACCAAGCAAAAAATTGCCCATAATCCCATCAATCTGATAATATATATTTCTATGCTTATTCTGCCAGTCATTTTTACCTATGCAAATTTATATGCATTTATGTCTGTAACTGTACTTGTACCTGTACCTGAAACTTTATTTTCATCTGTATCAACATCTGAGGCTATAGCTGTACCTATAGTTGCACCTAAAGGAAGTATGTCTTGAAAACCTCTTGGAATAGGGTGACAAACAGAAAGGAATATCAAAACCTCATAATCAATATTTACAACATTAGGTTATAGGCTATTCCTTTGAGCCTCAAAATATAAGTGTAACTGCACAGAAACTTCATTTCTTTAAAATGACCTTTCCTTCCTTTTTTCAAACTGGCCCCATCCAGCATCCTGATTCATTCACCCTCTTTTCCCTTGCATGACCACTCCCTCAATGATTAAGCCCTCAGGACAATGAGGTTCTGATCAGCATCAAACAATCTTATGAAAAAAAGCTGCAGGTTTGTTGACCAAAGAGACAGAGTTTGGTCAAACTAGAGGTAACATCTCTACCTCAGTCGTGCTTTAACTCCAGATCCAGGAAGGCAGAGTGACACCAATGACCACACTCTTGTGCAACCAGACAGAGCAAAACCTGGCTGGCATCAGGATCAGATGGAATGATGAACTGCCTCCTTTTAATAGAGAACATGACCCTAATTTCACTAGGATTAATGACTTGTTCCCTATCTAACTCATTACCGAGAAGCCATGGGGAGCCAGGTCTTTGAATAACACCTCACCTGTGACTCCAGATTTGGCACCATTTCCTTAATCTTGTGGAGGCTGAGGCTGACCTGAGAGAAACAAACTTTTCTTAAAAAAAATTGTAACATACATAGAGTGTCAATGTTCAAGGTCATGACTAGCTGCATGTTTGTATGTGACTAATGTTAAGTCATAACCTTTAAGCAGCCAGTTTGGTTATAACATGTGTTTTATAAGGGTGTGTCATATTTGATAGTAAGTTGTATCTGAAAGATACCACAAACTTTGAAGTCAGTATTGGTGTAGTTTGTTTTTTTCCATGAACTTCAAAGTCAGTGCTGTGTTTTTTTCTTTTCCATTTACCATTGAAAATGGCTGGAAAAATACATTGACTCAATAATCTGAGAGATGTTGAAGAATTTAGCAAATACTACTCAAGTCCGATGATGAGAATTATAGAGTCGAAGGTGAAAATGAAAGTGATTTAGAGGATGAAGACTGTATGGAAGTTCATTCAGAAGATACAGATACTGAGCAAGATATTTCTAGTGAAGAAAGAAAAGATGAACTAGACATGAATGAAGAACTTTTTTTGGCAAAGGATAAAGATGCAAAATGGAGGAAAAATCCAATAAGAAGACAAATTAGAAAACAGCTGCAGAATATTTTGTGTCAATTTCCATTAGTTTGGCCAAATGTAAAAAAATGCCAAGAACTTGAAATTTGGAATAGCTTTATCACAAATGATATTTTATATATAATTTGATTATATACAAATAAATACATTGACTCTATCTCAAGCCAGTTTTCACAAGAGATGCTAAGTGAATAGACAAAACCAAATTGAAAGAATTGTTAGGCCTCATATCTCGCTGGCTTACACTGCAGCAATTGGCTAAATTTGCAGGATTTAGGGGCTACACGTGGTAGTGGGATTGAACTTTTGAGACATATCTTTCTGGAGGTTTAGATTTACTCATAATTGTATCAGGTTTGATGACAAACTTATCACTTATAAGACCTGAAAGTGGACAAATTAGCAGCTGTGAGAGACATTTCCTTGGCATTTGTAGAAAATTATAAATTATGTTACTCTATGAGACAGAAAGTAACAGATGAAATGTTACCTGGAGCTAGAGGCAAATATGGGTTTAGGCAATATATTCCATCCAAACCCAGTACATAGTACAAATTTTTTTGCTATGGTTGATTCAAAAGTATTTTACACAGGAAATCTTGAAATATATGCTAGTAAGCAGCCCCCAAATCCTTACTTGATTAGTAATAAACTGTTGGGGACCGCCCTGCCTGGTCTCAGGAAGCTGTGACCCCCTGTGACTTAGGCTGAGTAAGAGACCTCCAGACCAGGAGCCACTAAGGAGACAAAACTTATTCCCCTGGCATGAATGCTACCTGTTCTGTGCCTGGCCTTTAATGCTTGATCAGTTACCCAATGATGGGTAAGACTCCTCAAGGGAGGGGTAACCTAAGACAGGGACTGGTAACATAAAGGCCTCTGTAATGAGGCTCATGAGGTTGTGGAAATGAAGGGGCTGTGGAAAGGAAGGGGTGATTGACATCAACCCCTGCCCCCTCTAAGCCTGAGTCTTTGTACTTAGATGTGAGAAATCCGAGTCTCCTGGCTGCTTCTGTCTCCTGCTCTTCTCAGGGCTAAGCAAATAGCCAAAGGGGCAGCTCAGACCGGAGACGGCGGAACCCCGGGGTAATCAGGCCTGGGACATAGAATATGCAAGATCCTATGAGATCTGTTTGCTGGAGGATGTTATTAACTTGGAATTTAAAGGCACAGACAGGAAACCAAAACTAGCCCTTTGAGCCATATAGTCCTTTCATATGATAAAACTCCAATCTCTGCCCGGAATCACAGCAGGAGTTCTGTCAGCGTCTTTGTAAGTCACCTGTCCCCTTTGGTCCTTTCTGTCAGACTGTGAATCCACAAAATGTGTCTACTTTCTCAATAAAAACCCACTGGGGTAAGGAACAACGTGCTTCCCACTAGAGGGGGTGGCCATGTTCTCTGTTATACCCACAGAATCATGGAAGAATTCTGTGTATTATGCGTGTTTAACGAATATCCGCAGCCAGGATGAATACCGCAGGATGTCTGGGGCGGTAATTCTTTCACAATAAACCAGCAGACATAATCAAGAGGCTTGCAGAAGCTGTTTACTCATCAAGACGTAATATTACAGAAGATAAGTGGTTGACTGGTATAAATATTTTCCTTTAAAGATGCTATTTATTTATTTTTAGAAAGAGGGGAAGGGAGGGAGAAAGAGAGGGAGAGAAACATTAATGTGTGGTTGCCTCTTGAGGACCCCCTACTGGGGACCTGGCCTGCAACCCAGGCATGTACCCTGACTGCTATTTGATCCAGCAACCGTTTGGTTCACAGGCCAGCAGTCAATCCGCTGAGTCACACCAGTCAGGGCTAAATCTTATTTCTGATTTGAAACAGAAGCAACTTCCATATGTAGGTACTGTTCATAAGAATAAACCCCAACTACCTCCTAAATCTGTGTCTTCTAAAAGGAAGCCCCAAAAATCCAACTTATTTGCTTTTGGTGCATATCGCACATTTGTTTCTCATATACCTAAAAAGGGAAAAAATATAATTCAGTTTCAAGTATGCATTTTGATGACACTATAAATTTAGATTCACGAAAGACTGACACAATAGAATATGACAACCAAAGGAAGTCAGGAGTCGACACTGTGGACCCAATGATAAATACATATAAGGTGGCTGGGAACGCCAGGAGATGGCCTATGGTTATATTCTACACAATTTGAATATTGCAGGAATAAATGCCCAGACTATTCATTGCTGAACAGTAATGTAAAAATAAGGCACAGAATATTTATTAGAAATCTTGTAATATAGTTAGTATCGGAACAAATAAAAAGGCATTCAGAAATCTGTACAGGTGTGCAGAAGCCTTTACACCTGAAATTTCATCAATTTCAAACACAAATTGAAGGAAATTCTAATGATGACACACAGGTATGGCTTTCTAGAGAAGCAGAGAAGGAAAAAGATATGGTAGGTGGTATGCATCCAAAATGAGTCACTTATCAAAATAGTTTTGCAAGTATTGGGAAAAGTGTTTATGCCTCAAGCACAGCGATACTGTTTGCAATGACTGTTACAAACGTTTTGCACAGCCAGCTATCGAAGATTCTGATTAATTGTTAATGACATTTTTTGGTTGTATATTTTAGCAATATCCATGTTTCCATTATTTGAAAAGAAAAATTTTTATTCTTTATGTTTTTATATT
Organism: Tonatia bakeri; assembly: GCA_004024845.1. Taxonomy (NCBI): domain Eukaryota; kingdom Metazoa; phylum Chordata; class Mammalia; order Chiroptera; family Phyllostomidae; genus Tonatia; species Tonatia bakeri. Next base: position 55,180 of record PVIA01002611.1, on the reverse strand, counting down.
TCTCTGTTCAGTAATTTCTAGATTGTAACTGAAAATAAGTAAAAAATCATGTATTTTATTATATAAATACAATACATGCAAAATTACAGTGTTTTCAATTTCAGCACATACTAGTATCTCTTACCTACACTGTAATTTTTTACTCCAACCTCTCAGGGTTAAAAATCAAGCTTTACTTTCTTCTTGGCTGTCAACTCCTGTTCACCTTTGATTGAGCTTTGATGCATGCAGGTGAATGAACCCCTTTAACTTCGTAGCATAAGCAAATAGAAAGGAATTGCCAATAGTCACAAAAAACACTTGGCCCCAACATCTTCATTGCAAGAAGAAGGAAGAGCCCTGGCTGGTATGGTTCAGTGGATTGAGCACTGGCCTGAGAACTGAGTCACCAGTTCAATTCCCATTCAGGGTACATGTCTGGGTTCCAGGCCAGGTGTCTAGCGGGGGGCGCTCGAGAGGCAACCACACATTGATGTTTCTCTCCTTCTCTTTCTCCCTCCCTTTCCCTCTGTCTAAAATTAAATAAATAAAATCTTTAAAAAGAAGAAGAAGGAAGAGAGCAACAGGGTGATTGAAGGACCAGAGCATGGGATCCTGAAACCAGAAAAGGCAGCTTTTGTGCTGCCTGTCACTACCAGGACCAATACATTGAAACAAGGATGAATCTTTAAGGGCACTTTATTCAGATGCCGATGATCTGAGATGGCAGGTTATGTACTCTAAAAACCATCTTAACATCTCAACTCAAGCCAACCTTTTTATAGGAAGAAGGAAAAGGTGGGCAAGGGGTTTGGGGAAATGTTAATCAGATAAGAGTTGCAGTCTGGTGGTTATTTTCCTAGTCTGGTGGTTATTTCTATATTTGCTGATCAACAATTCTTTATCTGCACCAGAGATGTTTCCTCCCTAGAACACAATGGCTCAGATACCATCTGTGTCACTTGCTGTCTAGACCCCCTGGGGCACAAAGGTTGAATTGCTTGTCTACCTCCTGGAGTCATGTAGGTCATGCATTGCAGTTCCTGGAATAACAGCTTTCCACATGCATTATCACTTAAGCCTATTAACTATGACTGAGGCAAAAACCCTTACCTCTTGAATTCCCCTATTAAACCTACAAAACAGCCAGTAAGTAGTCACTGGAAAGTGGGCTGGGTCAATTAGAAAACAACAACTAAAATTGAAAGGGTTTCCCCTGTTCCTATAGTGAGTGAGCGCAAGGTCCCACATTACCATCTAAGGAGCTGGAGCTGGCTGGCCCCTATGCACTAACTAAGTAGGATGTCTGTCCAGGCCAGTGTCCCATGCAGGGGAGAAACTTCTTGGAGTGGAATCAAATTTGGACAGGGACAAAATTGGATAGGGACAAAAGCAAGAAAGGAAGGAGGATATCCATCTAAAAGTGGAAGAAAAGAATCAAAACAGTAAACTAGGAAAGCAAGCTGCCATGTTTTTTAACACTACACAGAAATAGTAGAAGGAGGAGTCCTGTGAAGTTAGAAAATGCCATTTGAATCATAATCTTTCCTAAAAGTTACGGAAAATAATTTCATGTAATGAGAAATAACAAAAAAACTGTTGAGATAAATCTCATTAAAAAGTATCAAGATACAAGAGACTAAGGATGAAAGTATGTTGGAATGATGTTTTAATTAATTTGTTAATTAAGTTTAGAGCAAGAGGATGGGAGGGAGAAAGAGAGAGAGAGAGAGGTTGACTGGTTGCCTCTCATATGTGTCGTGACTGGGGACCAGACCTGCAGCCCAGGCATGTGCCCTGACTGGGAATTAAACTGGCGGCCTTCTGCTTTATGGAATGACACCTAACCAACTAAGCCACACTGGTCAGGGCTGGAATGACATATCTTTAAAAGAGACTAAAATTATAACCTATTTCAAAACAAATTTAAAGACATTAAAATGTAATACAAGATATAAATAAATGACACATATCAGAATTTGACAAAGTAAAAAATAAGGTGGTAGAACTTGAATTAGACATAAAAGAAAAATCATATTAGAAGGAACAACAAACACAGCAAATAATGATTTTAGAAAAATGAAAGAATGAAAGTTAAAAAATATTAAAATCCAAAGGAAAAAAGGACCATTGAAGATAAGCAAAGAAGATATGCCACCCAGATGACAGGTGCTCTGAGGAAAAAAACCTAAGCAAAGAAAGAGAATACTCTAAACTATAAATCAAGAAAGCTTATCTGGAGGTTAAAAAAAGTAAACTTAAACTCTTATGGAAAGAACACATTATATACTGAAGAATATCAGCCCCAAAAGACAAACATGAAGACCTGTTTTAGGGAAAATCCTGGACCTCAAAGAAAGAAAATCCTTGGGCATCTGGGCAAAAAGAGCATATAATTCATAAGGGAAAGTTACATGTCTTCATTATATTTTTCAATAGCGATGCTGTATACCAGAATATAATGAAGATATCTATTAAAGTTAACCAAGAGAAAAATATAAAAATATGAACATTATATCCAGCAAAATTATAAGTAAAACAGGTAAAAACTTTCATCTATATATAAGCACTCAAGGGCATTTTTCTATGAGCACTTCTCAGAAGAATCTGCTGGAGCCTAGACTGACCTCGATATATGTAATAGTGATAAAAATATATTTATAAAACTCAGAATAAATGGCAGTTAATGAGAAGAGAGTATGGTATGTAATATCTATATGCTCTGAAAATATGTATATCTATATTACAAAGTTAAAAAGCAAGGAGAAGGGAATGGCTTATAAAATTAAATTGTTTTAAATTATTATTATTATTGGTGGTGATTTTATCAATATTACTGTTCTGGGACTATTCCATGTATAATGTGGGTTAAAACAAGGCATCTACTTAGTAACTGAGAAGCAAGATTCTTAGCATGGGAGAAAAAAGGCACAATTTTAATGTAGAAGAAGTTAAAAGCAATATAGTTGCAAATATGTTTACACATACTGCATAATAAATACACAGTGGGAAAAAATAGGCTTACAGTTGTGGGTACATGAAATGTGGAGTTTATTTTTATATTAGTTAGAAATATGCTTATTGATTTTAGAGAGAGAGGAATGGGGAGAGAAAGAGAGAGAGAGAGAGAAACATCGAAGTGAGAGGGGCACATTGATTGGCTACTCCTCATAAACTCCCCGGCTGGGGATCAAGCCCACAAACTAGGTATGTGTCCAGACTAGGAATTGAACCTCCAGACTTTTGCTATATGAGACAATGCTTGAATCAACCAAGCCACACCAGCCAGGGCTAATTTTTATTATTAATTATTAACTATTGTATTATTTTTCATATGATAACCATAAACTTACTTTTCCCCCACTATGTATTTATATCCACTAAAAAAGTTTGGAAAAAATGACTAACCAGAAAAAAAGCATATTTCTGGTGACCAAATTGTATCTTGAACTAATTGTAACTAATAAGAGAATTTATAACTAATAAGAGAAATGGAGAAACAGTGGATTCTACATGAAGGGCTGGAGATGTACAGAACGAGTTTGGAACTTGTTATACAAGGCAACAAGGGAGTTATCAGAGACATTTTAGGATCCTGTCAAAAGGAATTAGGCGTTAACTTGAGGAGTTTCCCACTGGTTCAATATAGAACAATTTGAGCTTCAATAAGCATAAGAAGTACATGTATTGAAACCCATACAGTATGTTTAATTCATGGGTTGAAAATGATACAAAAATTAATTAGTATTCTTTTTGGAGATGTAAGGAAATAAATATATATCTTAAGAAATACTAAATAAAGGGAAAGCATTAGGCATTTATGTTGCTTTCTTTTATATATATATATATGTATGTATATATACACTCTACCATTGGCTAACCCAATGGTAGGGAAGGGAAGTATCTCTTTGTGCTGTAAAATTATTTCAGCCAACTAAAAAAGAGGTAGAACTAGAATATTAGCATTTTATACTACAATGTATGCTCTAGGGTTAGTTATTTCCACCCACAATATAAAGTGACTGATAGTGTCTCTCATAAAATTTTGTCAAACTAGACTGTGTGTGCATGTATGAAATGTATAAATACTTTTTATAAAAATGGAATAATACTGTAATAGTATAAAATATATAAATAATAAAATGTACTATATATACTATATAATGTATAAAATGTAATAATTGCTTTCTTTTGAAGAAATTTAATGTATCATAACCATTTTTCCTCTTTTAGAACACAATACTGTTACCAGACAGGGGTGTGGGCCTGAGTGGGTCTGCTTAGGGCCGGCTGTATTGTGTGGGTTCTTAAGTTTGTCTAGGAAAGATTTTACAACTTGAGTCCAGGTGACTATGAAGATCTGTTTATTAAAGATGGAGACAGTAAACAAGGAAGGGCTTAGCATAAAGGAAGCAATAGGAGAGTTTAGACTGGGATGCCTAAACTCCCTGGGAAGTCAGAGAAAAGGGGGCCTTGGGGACAACTTCAGGGGATTAGCTTGGGACAAGCTGCCAGTTGCCCCTTTACCTTAGAGTTTAGGAGACAGCGTCTCTATGAAGAAGGTACTAGGGAGAGAAGATAAAGGGCATGTTGTGTACTGTTCTTCAGAGAGGGAGAGGACACACTAGTTCCTTTGTTTTGAGTCTTGTATCACCTTCTTGCAGGTGCAGATTTTAGGGGAAGTCTCAGGGGAGGGTCTCAGTAGAATATTCATCAGTTCTCCAGGTGTGCCCTTTCAGGGTCACAGTCTCTACTGATTAGTCAGTGACAGGGCAGAGGGTCTTTAGTTACCACAGTTGGTTCTGGTGTCACCCACCTGGTTTTGCTGCTTTTCTGGGCCTGGAGCTAAAATACAGCTGAGGTCTAGATGTTGTCTCTGAGGAGATGACCTTCTGTATCTGGCTGTAAATTGCTTGGCCATCATGTTCAACTATCTGTCTCAGTTTCCCTATTCTACTTGCCAAGGAATGTGGCTCCAATAAATATTTATGTAGTAGAATGTTTTTTATAGCTATAATTATTTTCTTAAGAAAGTAAAAGTTTTAGTCAAATATATTTTTAATGATTTTAATACAAATTATCAAATTGTTTTTCAGAAAACTTTACTAGGTTACATGTCCAGCAGTAGAGCCCATTCCTCCCAACCCTGCCTTATCCCTTTAAATATATGTTTGTAAAAGTTTACAGCAGAAGTTAGGATAAATTATATTAAATTTTGGGGACAACATTTTTCTTAAATAAACCATGGGAAGAAAGACAATTTAAAAACATTCAATTAATCTGCAACTATTATTTAACATATTTATTTCTTTTGAAGTCCAAAGTGTTTATCTTTGTATGCCTCTAAATTAAATCTTAAGTGAGTCTTTTCACTATGTTAAATACTATAAATGCTGGTAAAATAAAAAAAAATTAAATATGGAGTTAGTAAAGTGAAGTGGAATAACAGATCAACTTTTCTCTCTCTCTTAAAAATACTTTAAAAAAATGGCAGTACTTGATAGTCAAGATAGTAGTATAGGTAAACACAACTTGCCTCCTAACACAACCACATCAAAATTACAACTAAAATACAGAAAAACCATCACTCAGAACCATCAGAAATCAAGTTGAATGGAAGTCCAACAACTATGAAATTAAAGAAACCACATCCATCCAGACTGGTAGGGGGCTGGAGATGTGGAATGGGCTGGTCCCACATCCACATGTGATAAATAAAAGTTTGGGATGGATATCTCAGGAGCGAGGAGTCCCAGGCCTCCAGCCCAGGATTCCAGTGCCTGGAACATAAGTCCCCATAACTTCTGGCTAAAAATAACCAATTGGGATTGAGTTAGTAGAAGAAACTTCTGGAGTCCCAAGCAGATCCCATTAAAGAACCCACACATAGACTTACTCAGACCCATTCTGTCTGAGCTCTAGCACTAGGCTAACAGCTTAAAAGGCACCAGTGACACACAGGGAGGAACTGGACTATCTGGCCTTAAGATAGGAGCTGGGGGACAGCTTTCTCCCAGGCGAAAGGCAGGCAGAGGCCATTGTCTTCTGTCTGTGCCCTCTACAGAGCCACAGAGCAGGCAGGTGGGTGCCATATCTGACACTCCATCAACCTGGTTAACACTGTTTGCCCTACCCTTGAGGTCCCCCGAGACTCTGTCCTACCCAACTGATAGGTCCACCTAAGCTGTTAACAGTGACTTTTCCATATGAATGGCTGGTATAGGCTCATACTTCACAATACCTTAAATCCCCTGAAATAAGCTACAGTGACCTTAGTGAGCACCCAGGTCCTGTACCTCTTGTTAAGTGGTCCAAGGTCTGGCAATAGTAGTATCCAACCTAGATTTAGAACTTGGCTTCACATGGGAATCTCCAAGCCCAGAACAGGTAGCAATGATCTCACATTGCTTTATAGCTCATGCAGGGTGGCCCCAGGCAGAACACAGGTGGGGACTGGCCTTGACCTGCAGCACTTGGTAAACCCCAAAGCCTGCATACCCAGAGGATAGATACTGACCATGTCAGAGTACCACCTCCCTGCCCCTGCACAGCTGATCCTCCATGGAGAGCAGAGGCTGGTGGTCAGTGGTCACAGCCAGTCCTTGTAGCTGACTGGCTTGGGTAAATTCCTCCCATTGATCTTCCAACAACAACCAAGGCTCAACTATAAGAGGAGAGTGTTCTCAGTCTGCATGAAGGGCACAACTCGAGTACCTAAACTTGGGTAATATGACAGGCCATGCCACTGGACTCTATAGGACACTGACTACATTAGGCTGTGTGGCCAAGACAGGGAGCCATAGCAGCTCTACCTGATACATAGAAACAAACACAAGGAGGCTGACAAAATGAGAAGACAAAGAGATATGGCCCAAATAAAAGACCAGATCAAAATTCCAGAAAAAGAACTAAACAAAATGGAGATAAGCAATCTGTGTTGCAGCCAATCAAAGCCTGGCAGGTCTACTCTAGATTCCAGGAGATGGAAGAAAATTCACAGAGCTGTGGGGATGCTTGACATGCCTTTATTCACGAGAGGGCAAACCATGCATGCCACAAGCTGCACACCTCTCTAGTGAGAAACCCCTACCTGCTTAAGTACTAAAGACAAGCAAAGCTGGGAAAAAAGCCAAAAAATTATGTAACATAGCATGATTACACACTTGTGAGCCCACTTCATGTTATGGGAAGGGCTCATCAGACCCAGTCTCAAGGCTATGAGAACATGACTTATCTGGCCCACTCAAAGTTATGGGAAAACTGCTTTCTTTAGTTACCCAGACACCTGGGTAAGGAAGCTAGACTGCCTCCATTTACCCTACACAATCCATCAGAGGCAGAGTTCAAAACACCCGTTATAAGGATGCTCCAGGAGCTTAGTGAGGTCCTCAACAGCATAAAGAAGATTCAGTTAGAAATGAAGGATACATTAATTTAAATAAAAACAATTTACAGGGAAACAACAATAGTGTGGATAAAACCAAAAATCAAATCAATGATTTGGAACATAAGGAAGCAAAAAACAACCAATTAGAACAAAAAGAAGAAAAAAAGAATAAAAAAAATTAGGATAGTGTAAGCAAATTCTGGGACAACTACAAGCATTCCAACATTAATATCATAGGGGTGCAAGAAAAAGAAAAGAAAGAGCAAGAAATTGGACATATATTGGAAAAAATAATGAAATAAAACTTCCCTAATTTGGTGAAGGAAATAGACATGCAAATCAGGAAGCACAGAGAGTCCAAAACCAACTGGATGCAAAGAGACCCATTCTAAGTCACATCATAATTAAAATGCCAAAGGTTAAATATAAAGAGAGAATCTTAAAAGCAGAAAGATAAAAGCAGTTATCTATGGGGGTGTTCCCATAAGACTGTCAGTTGATTTCTCAAAAGAAACTTTGCAGGCTAGAAGGGATTGGCAAGAAATATTTAAAGTCATGAAAAGCAGGAACCTGGAGACAAGATTGCTCTACCCAGCAAAGCTATTATTTAAAATCTAAGGGCAGATAAAAAGTTTTCCAGACAAAAAAAAAAAACTAAAACAGTTCATCATCACCAAACAATTATTATATGAAATTTAAAGGGACTTATTTAATAAAAAGAAGATCTCAACTATGAACAATAAAATGTCAAAAATACATATCTATCAACAACTGAACCTAAAAAACCCCTAAGCAAACAAGAAGAATAGAGACAAAATCATGGATACAGAGAGGGTTTTGATGGTTGCCAGATGAGAGGGGAATGTGGGGGAATGGGTGAAGAGGTGAGAGAATCAAGAAGTACAAATAGGTAGTTACAGAATAATTATGGGGATGTAAAGTACAGTATAGGAAATGGAGTAGCCAAAGAACTTAAATGCATGACCCATGGACATGAACAGTGGTGTGGGAATTGCCTGAGGGAGGTGGGGAAGCTGGGTAGAGAAGTGCTGAGGAGGAAAAATTGGGACAACTATAATGGTATAATCAATAAAAAATAATTTAAATAAATTAAAAATGCAGTACCTATTTCATTTATAAAAAAATTTGGAGTTCCAGCAAAGATGGAGACGTAGGTAAATAATGCTTTTCTTCCTCATACAACCAAAAGAAGGACAACAAACAATCTCAAAACAAACAAACAAAAAACCAACCAGAACTGCCAGAAAACTGTATGAAAGTCCAACAAACAAGGAGTCACAGAAGAAACATTCATCCATATTGGTAGGAGGGGCTGAGATGGGCAGTGGGGACAGAGAGGACACACAGCAAGGAGGTAGACTGGGCAGCCAAGGTGGTGTCTGGTGGTCCCACATTTGCATGGGGAAAAGCCAGGAGGGACAACTGGGCAGCAAGACAGGTGGCACAACCCAGGGCTTCAGCACAGGGAAATAAAGCTTCAAAACCTCTGACTGAAAAACCTGTGGGGGCTGAGATGGCACGAGAAACTCCCAGACTCACGGGAGAGTTTATTGGAGAGACCCACAGCATCCTCAAATGTACACAAAAGCACCCTCCTGGGAATCAGCAACAGAAGGGACCAATTTCCTTTTGGGAAACAAGGAAAGTGACAGAAAGTGGGGAAGAGCCAAGCAAGTAGCATTGTTCTCTCTCCGACCCCTCCCCCAAAGAGTGCCACAATAGGGTGACCTAACATGGGTTGTCCTGCCCTGGCGAATACCTAAGGTTCCACCCCATACAACATAACAGGTGTGCTGAGACAAATAAATATGGCCCAGATAAAAGAACAGATCAAAACTCCGGAAAAAAAACAACTATGTGATGAGGAGATAGCCAAACTGTCAGATGCAGAGTTCAAAACACTGGTAATCAAGATGCTCACAGAAATGATTGAGTACAGTCACAAAATAAAGGAAGAAGTGAAGGCTATGCAAAGTGAAATAAAGCAAAATATACAGGGAAACAACAGTGAAGGGAAAGAAACCAGGACTTAAATCAACAATTTGAAACAAATGGAAGAAATAAACATCCAACCAGAACAGAATGAAGAAACCAGAATTTGAAAAAATTAGGAGAGGGTGAGGAACCTCTGGGACAATTTTAAATGTTCCATCTGAATCATAGGGGTGCCAGGAAGAGAAGAGGAAAAGCAAGAAGTTGTTTGAACAAATAACAAAGGAGAACATCCCCAATCTGGTGAAAGACCTAGACATGCAAGTCCAGGACACTCAGAGAGTCCCCAAGAAGTTGAATCAAAGAAGAAACACATCAAGACACATCATAATTAAGTCATCCAAGATCAAAGAGAAGGAGAGAATCTTAAAAGCAGCAAGAGAAAAGGGAAGAGTTGCCTAAAAAGGAGTACCCATAAGGCTATCAGCTAATTTCTCAAAAGAAACCTTATAGTCAAGAGGGGGCTGGGAAGAAGTATTCAAAGTGATAAAAAGTAAGAACCTGTATCCAAGATTACTCTATCCAGCAAAGCTATCATTTAGAATGGAAGGGTAGATAAAATACTTTCCTGATAAGGTCAAGTTAAAGGAGTTCATCATCACCAAGCGCTTATTATATGAAATGTTAAAGGCACTTATCTAAGAAAAGCAAGAATATCAAAACTATGAACATTAAAATGACAACAAACTGACAACTATTAACAACTGAACCTAAGAAAGAAAAAACAAAAAATAAGCAAACAACTAGAATAGGAACAGAAATACAGAAATGGAGATCACACGGAGGGTTATCAGTGGAGGGGATGAGAATGGGAAGAAAAGGTACAGGGAATAAAAAGTATAATTGGTAGGCACAAAATAGACAGGGGGAGGTTAAGTATAGTATAGGAAATGGAGAAGCCAAAGAACTTATATGTATGACCCATGGCCATGAACTAAGTGCCTGCAGGGTGGAGGGGGATAAAAGGGAGAAAAAAAAATGGGACAACTGTAATAGCATAATCGATGGAATATAGTTAAAAAAGAAAAAATTTAAAATAGCTGAGAAAAATTTAAAATAGCCTTAGTGCCTGATAAATCATTATATTATTGTTATTTTTAATTTTTTTAAATTTATTTTAGAGAAGGGGGGGAGGAGAAGGAGAGAAATATCTATCAGTTGCCAATGGAGCCAGCAACCCAGGCATGTGCCCTGACCAGGAATCATATCGAACTGGCAACCTTTGGCTTTGCGCGTCAGCACTCCACGCACTGAGTCATGCTGGCCAGGGCTGATAAATTATTTTTAACAAATAATGAAAGTACTGTATTTAAAAAATATATCTTTAGAGAAGAAGAGAGAAACATTGATGTATTATTACAATTATTTGTGCGTTCATTGGTTATTTCTTACATGTCCCCTGACTGGATTGGACATGAAACCTTGGTGTATGGGATGATGCTCTGATCACCTGAGATGCCCAGCCAGGGCAAAGTTCTGCACTCACCAAAAGCTTTGAGATTAACCAGAAATGCATTTATTTATTATTTGTTATTTATTCTGGTGAACTAATCCAATTAATATTTTTATCCACTGCTGTTAAGAATTAGAAACTAAGGAAAACCCAGTTTTGGCTTCACATCTTGTTTTGTAAATTTACCAATATGAATTCTCTAAATTTATATTTAGAAAACACATATTACTGTTTATATAATGGTGTTTTTAGAGTCATGGATGCAGTGCCAGGTAACTAGCAATGTTAATATTGTTGCACTGTTATTGGTTCCATAACATATTCATGTTTGTTTGACATTGGCAATGCTATATGGTCCTTTAGAAATATTGGGAAAAACAGATGATTTCATTTATTAGACAACTTCAATGAGAATAGCAATAAGTGCTTTATTACCAAGATAGATGTCAGTTGTATTGAAGTATCATCCTTCTTCCTGACCACTCGGCAGCTTTGTCGTGCTAATTTTTTTCTTGGAAAAGCAGACTTTCCTTGTCTTGGTGGTACATGCTACTCTAGTTTCCCCTCACACTGCCTGTGGGACCTTGTGCTCTTTTACTACTATCTCTTAAAATTAGCAATCCCCTAGTTTTCTTGGTTCTTTTGGTTTCTATTTCCAACCTCTTTGATTTTTCAAATATTTTCACAACTTCAGTAATCATCTCTCTATGCATAATTTCTAGCATTATACTATACTTTCAGCCTTTTTACAACTTATACTTATGCTTTTTCCAATGCATAAACTGATTGTGCATTTCTAACTATTTGGTAGGTAGGTTCATTTTGATATTTGCTGGCATATCAAGTTTAATAGAGGGTCCAGCAGAAGTAACGTCTGCTTGAGTGTGGTTGGTAGGGTAATAATATGGTGTAATAATTTATAGTTTTAATTTGGACATTTCACCTAAAATGTCATATGATGTGCTTCAATGTGATATTGTTATGTTACAGAACTACATGTTCATGATTTTGTAATAAAAGATTTTGTAATAAAAAGGGCATTATTTGTGCCAGACTCTGTATGTCTAAATCTGAGCTCCTTATCTCCTGAATATCCTCAACCAACTTGCCCTGTTATTCTTTTTCTGTTAATGTCCCATCTTTCTCACAGTTACTCAGGCTCAAATCTAGGAATAATATTTTGTTATCATACATCATTCCTTTATTTTGATATTGAAAGTGTTAAGACTCCAGATTTTATACCTGAAATGTTGTCTCATCCATCCTCAATTTTGCGTTTTTCTCATTCAATTCTATTTATTTCATCTTTTTTAATAGAAAAATTTAAAGGTTTTATTTATTTATTTTTAGAGAGATGGGGAAGGGAGGGAGAAAGAGAGAACAAGAAACATTAATGTGTGATTGTCTCCCACACGCCCCATACTGGGGACCTGCCCCGCAACCCAGGCTTATGCCCTGACTGGGAATCAAACCAGGGACCCTTTGGTTCACAGGCCAGCAGCACTCAATCCACTGAGCCACACCAGCCAGGACATATTTAATTTTTTTATTAAGTCTTTCTAGACCATTGCTAGAGTGAACTGTTGGTGTCCCTAGTTCAGGGAGTGTTTGTAAATGACCCTGCAAACATAGGTGGTGTTAATCTGAATGAAGCATAGCTGTGGCTCAAGTGTTCAAAGGCTACCAGTGGTCCTCACCGGGTAACAGTGGGTTTGATTAAAGCGTGATGATTTCTCTAGGAAATGGCTCCATACCACCTTGCTGTTGTCATTTCTTTCACTTTGCTACAGGCATCCAAGTGCTGCTTATATTTAAAGAGCAGGCAAATCGAATGCAGATCATGCACTGTTCTCAGAGAATATTATGTGGTTTTTGGATTATATGGTCTGCACTGTCTGCAATAACTTGCACCCCCCTCATCTCTCTCTATTATAATTCTATGTATCGCTTAAAGAACACTTTAAAAGCCCAAATATCCATGAGCTCTTATTTGAATAAATTTTGTATATCCTCTTAAATTCTCAAACATCTGTGTATACACACACATACACACACATACGAATGAGTGGGCAAAAATAGGTTTACAGTTGTGAGTACACAAGAGAATTTATTCTTGCATTATTATTTATTAATTTGTATTTTTCCATATAAAGAACTATAAACTTACTTTTGCCAACATTGTATATATTGTTGATAACATTTAACTATAAAACCTTCCATGATAGTTTCCTTGCAGAGCACTTTACATATAGTAGGTGCTTAGTAGGTATTGTTTAATTGGATTTATTCTACAAGGTTGAACCACACTGATAAAATAAACCACTAGGAAACACTTGAATTCATAATTAATGTTTGTGATATTTCCTGTAAACTTGAAGAACTTATATTCTCATTAGCTGTGGCCTTTTAAGAAGTGTTTGTATAAATTCCAAATACCAAACAACAGCAAATTTCAGTTAACTTGATGTTTGAAATTTAAAAGGGAAATGCTAAGTATAATGATTATGAATAAGGTTAAACTTTTGTGGTTTTTTTGAAGGAAAAATGAAATTGGTACAAATAAATAGGAATGGGATGTTCCTCTGGCTGAACTAGGTTATTTCTGCCAAGTTGTTCAACATATAATTTGAGAAATACTACGTGTTTGCAGTGGTGGTCTTAGTTTGTTATCACCAAAGCAGAGGGAGAAAATTTCTCCGTCATTAAGTGAGAATTGCTGGAGCTTTAGACTTAAAGGAAGAACGCCCCTGAGATGCTCATTTAGCCATTCCCATCTCTTCTGCTATGTACCAAGCAATATGTTATAGATGCAGAATTGAAAGTCATAATCTTTGTCTTATAATCAGTTGAAAATCTAGTGGGAGAGATGGAAAAATAAACAATCATTAATAAAACACTGTGACAAAAGATTAATTGGGGGAAGCTGTGGATTCTAAAAGAATAGGTAGGTGGTTGATAACAGCAGGCAGCAGAGGACATTTCACATGGAGCAGAGTTCCTCAGCCTTTTTGTCTGTCATTACCAACCCCCTAGGAGCCTTTTAAAACCCTTTTTTTCTCTAAATGCTAGCTCCTGCCCTGCTAAAATGTTAAAACCACAGATATATTTTTTGTTTCTTTATGTACTGTGGCTGGTTGAAGAGGCAAAAACCACTGTAATATGCATTATTTTTTGGCTCCTAAGAATGAATTTTATCCCCTTGGGGCAATATCACCCACAGAGAGAATGTCTGATGTAGAGGGACTGATATGCCTAGATCTTGTCAGCCAATCTGAATGCCCTAAGGTCAATTCTGGAAATTTTTATTGTCCTATTGCCCTCATATTCAACTAATTATGGCATAAATATTGCAACTAGCTGGATTTGGGGTAACCTCTCTGCATTTAGTAGCATGAAATTCTGATGTGAGCAACAGAGAAGTACAAACCATCACTAGCTCATGCATCTTGGTTTATTGTTCACTCTCTTTCATGTAGAGGAAGGGCAGAAATCGGTAAGTCAGGGCCAGGAGTTCAAATCCACTCTGCTGTCCTGAAGGCTCAGGCTTCTAGTTTACACTGCTTTGCTAACTAGACTGTGGCCCCTGTCCAAGCCGGTGCCTATAATCTGCATAGCAGGAGGAAGGAACACAGAAGTAGGGGGAAGGGCAAATGATAGATACCTGCTAAGGTAGGATTCAGGAAGCTGCCACAAATACTCCGACTTATAGAACATGGGCTAGAACTTAATCGCTTGCCCACATCTGCTACAGAGAAGCTTGGGACATGTTGCCTTTATTCTAGTAGTTTTTGCTCAGCTACAATTATAAAAATTATAATAATTGGAAGATGGATAAAATTATAAAAATTGGAAGATGATAAAATGGATAGTTGGGGATCACTAGGGTTTGTGTTACTCATTGCCAGGAAATCTTACTTTAAAGAGGTTATTTTTGCTAGATAAATAAAAGGGTAACATTGATTAGATTAAAATACAATGCATTAAAACGACCCACACTTAAAGATTTAACAAGTCAAACTCCTTTAGATATTCTTTCTTCCCCATATAGTTTTTATGTAGGCCAGGTTTTTATATTTAGTGAACAATTGTTTCCTTTTCATTTACTGTTGAAAATAAGTATTTTGCCATGCTGTTATAGTATCCTCATAATTTTAATGGCTTTATATTTGTTATAATAAATATTTCATGTATGTTAACTTTTCCTCCTTTTTTCTTTATTATTTTCTTTCCTTTATGTATCTTCCCACCAAAAGTGAGATAATTGGGTTAAATGGAACAGGCATTTTATATGTCTTTCTCTATAATTATTTATTGATTTTTGAGAGAGAGGAAGGGAGAAAGAGAAACATTGATCTGTTTTTCTACTTACTTATGCATTTATCTGTTGCTTCTTTTATGTGCCCTGATCAGGGATTGAACCCGCAACTTTGGTGTATTAGGGAGACATTCTAACCAATGGAGCTACTTAGCCTGAGCCTATTATATATTTTGAAATACACTCAAAAAACTATTTTTCTTCCTGGCTGGTGTGGCTCAGTGGATTGAGTACAAACCAATCGTCACCGGTTCGATTCCCAACCAGGGAACCTGCCTAGGTTGTAGGCCAGGTCACCAGTGAGGGGTGTGCTAGAAGGGACCACACACATCAATGCTTCTCTCCCTCTCTTTATCCTTCCTTTTCCCTCTGTCTAAAATAAATAAAAAATCTTAAAACTACTTTTCCAAAAGGAATCTCTCAATTTATTTCCTTTTATAAGTTATTTATGGCCGGGCTTGTTTGATTACCAAATTTCCTTATTTTATTGCTTCAAAAATGCACATTACTCATTTCTTTTGATAACTAGCAGAACCAAAATTTTTATATAAATATATATAAAGTAAGATACTATATAGATATATGGATTATATCTATACTGTATAGATACTATGGATATATATAGTATATATAATAAGATACTATATATAGTATCTTTACTAACTTTAATTCAAATTGTTTATATTCTTTTAAAAATTATAGTGTTATTTTTTAATTTGTATAAGCTTTTTTATACAGTGTAGATATTTTTAGTATAAAAATTTGGACTATATTTTCTATAATGTTAACTATACATACACATGAACTAGAGATACTACTCAACATCACTTACATGTTGGGATGCCTTGAGAAATTGCTGGAGAAATTATCCTGGACCTTAAATGACTCTGACATGGTGATATCTAGTCACTGTCACCTGCAGTCAAGGGTATAAAGCTGGAGATGGCCTCTGGTTATCAATGCATGTCATAAAGATTATTCTCAAAGTGGATTTGTCATCTGCTGGGTAGCACACTGTGTTGCGAAGGCAACACACCCTCAGATTGCATTATGTAAAGTTCAGTCTGAAGGTTAGCAAATGAAACCTTGTTTATTTTTATCATCTTTCTTCTCATGTATAAATATTTTTTCGTAGTCATGACAGCCAAAATAGTGAGGAATTTCATGACAGTAATAAAGATTCCCGTGCAGAGTGCCTCACTGGTGACCATGCATGGATTTTGTTCCAAACATGTGAGTTTTATTGTATTGCCCAATGCCATCTGGAGGCTGTGTCATAGTACCATTCCTACCTGTGGGGCAAGAGCTCAATGGTGAGCTGGCTGTATTTGCTTCCTGTGGTGTGATAGGCTATTTCCGTTGTTTGCATTGGAGAAGATGAAGTAGCTTCCCGCAGGATGTTCTGCATGTGTGCTGGTGTTGTAGGGGCAGAGGTAGAGACCTTAGGTGGTATTGCAACACTGGTGACCTTAGCTGGAGCTGGCTTAATCTTTAATGATGTATTGATTTTCCAATCCTTAAACAACCTGAGTGTTCAACATGGCAACAACACATGCTACTCTCAGATTGGGCTGCAGTGATTCCATTTAGCTCATGATGCTTGTTCTTCTGAAAGGTGACACAGTATCTACTGGTGCCTATGAGTTGATTTGAATATTTATACTATGAACATGCCTCTTGGCCTCAGCATATGGTTTTGACTTCATTAGCTATTGAGGAAGTGCAGGTAGAATAGGTATCATTTTGTTTTATATGTAAAATTTGCCACAAATGTTTGTCTGAATCTCTTTTTTAAAAATTGTATTTATTTATTTTTGGAGAGATGGGGGAGGGAGGGAGAAAGAGAGGGAGGGAAATATCAGTGTGTGGTTGTCTCTAGCACACCCCATACTGGGGACCTGGCCTGCAACTGAGGCATGTGCCCTGGCTGGGAATCAAACCACGATGCTTTGCTTTGCAGGCCTGTGCTCAATCCACTGTCTTTTCCCTCTTTTTATAAACTCATTATTATCATCATTATGTGTATATTTTTTACATAATGAAGTTTGTCAATCTTTTCACATAGCTTTTTATGCATATAGAGTTTATATATTATATAATGTTACACATTGTGAGGTATGATTTAAATTTATTTCTCCAAATTACTTGGTAGTAATGATACATCATTTTAAAATATCTCTTCCCTTTACATTTATGATATATCATTTATAATACATAAATTGATAATATATGTGCATACATATACGTATATAGATATAACCTGAATTATCATTTTGTTTCATTTCTGTTTTTTGAAATAATGATGTTTTAAAATGTTTCTCAAAGATGAATAATGTTAGATCTATTTTACCTGTCATAACTTTTCTTTTAAATAATAGCTTCAGAGACATTTGTCCATTTTTTGAGAACATTTGTTTTTTAATGGACTATCAATGAAGAGAACAAAAACTCACTTATAAAGTTGGCTTTAGACACAGGGGTCAAATTGAAGAACAGTAGCTGAGCAGACGGGAGTCAAGCAGCCCCATTCACCACCCTCCCCCAGCACACACACCTAACTCCAGCAGCAGAGCCTGTGCAGAATGCTCCCAGTGTACTACTCACAGGTGCTAGAGGGAGGCTCAGACTCAAATATCTGCCCGCTATTATGATGTTAGCCTTAAGGTTACCAGATTATCTTGCATCAACCTTTTTTTTTTTGGCAGAAGTGACCTGTAAGAAATACCACTTTTCTCCAACTTCACTTCTCAAACTTTACCTTCTTTATATTAGTGTATCACTTGGCAAACAACCATTAGAAACTTTTCAGTCCTTATTTTGAGCTTAATAGAAGATCACGGAGTGAAAAAAGGGAGGAGGAATTTTTAACAGAGACTCTGACCTAGAAAGACATGTGGCAGGGAAAGGGGAAAAATGGTTGAGGAAGAATGACGGAGATCATTCAGGTGTGTGGCAACTCTCTTTTGATTACTTTTCATGCTTAAATGTACATGGCTGCTGAGCATTTCATGTGTGTTCCTTTGAATTATGCTAGTCTTTTGATACCTTGTGGCTATACCATTGTCTGACATAAAATTATAGACTTATTGCTCAGTTTAGAGTCCCTTTACATGCAAGTTTTCCTTCTTTTTTATGTGAATAAACAAAACCAACAGCTAGGGACAAATTTACATGAATTTATGTATTTTAAGCAATCATAGTTTGAGATGAGTGTCTTTGAAGTTGTAAGTTGAAGTTTTACTCTCTAAATCATCCAAATTTGCAGCTTGCATAAAATAGTTTTTGAGCTTCACAATTCCCTTTGTACATATATAGGCTCAATAGAAGGAATGAAGCTATATTAGTTTTAAACTATTTATCTCATTTTCATGTACATATATGTAAGAATATATGTATATATAAGCTATATATTTTTTTTTGCAAAAAAATTAAGTAGAAGGGAAGGTTGATTATTTTGTCTACTTGAACCCTAAATCTATTCAAGAAAAAAAATAAAGACCAGATTTATTATAAATTTTTACAAAATTCAGCTGATAAATTCCACCCTTCTTTCTTTTTTCATATTCTCTGTCAAAATTAATTATTTAGAAAAATAAAAATTTGAAAGAATAGTCAAAGTGCATGTCAAATATCAATGAAAAGCAAATGCTAGAGCACACATCTCTTACCCAAGGAAATATTTATTTTAATAAATTTCCTTCTTTGATTAGTTTTCTCTCAAACACTGCTAAAATACACAAAGTCAGCCTTCGGGATTTTCTAACATTTGCTGTGATTGTGTGGTTCAATCCATTAGCGAACTAGCAGTATGTAGCACTTCCACACTCCACTCGAGGAAGGAATCACAATTTCACAGTTTGGTTCACAGCACTGCCTTGTAGGACTGCTATCATAATGAGTTTCTGCTCTTGACACATAGGCAGAAGTCTCTCATGTCAGCTTCTCAAAGGGGAGAGAGAGAAACTGTAGAGGAAAGAGCAATTACATCACTATATAATAACACAAAAGCTATAAAATTGCTCCCGATACCCTTATGTATGTTACTGTAGTGTGTCTCTCTCTCTTTTTTAATTCATTTTATTTTATTTTTTCATAAACATTTAGTCTCCTTATACCCTCATTCTCCCCACAATCACCACACTGTTGTCCATGTCCATGAGTCCTTTTTTCTTTTTGCTCAGTTCCTCCACCTCCCCCACCTTAGCTGTCATCCAGCTCTCCATCTATGAGTCAGTCCCCACTTTCCTTGTTAGTTCAGTGTGTTCATTAGATTCCACATGTGAGTGAAATCATAGGGTGTTTGTCTTTCTCTGACTGACTTATGTCACTTAGCATCATGTTCTTCAGGTCCATCCATCCTGTTGCAAAGGGAAGAATTTTCTTCTTTTTTATGGTGGAGTAGTATTCCATTGTGTAAATATTTCATTGTTTTATCCACTCATCTGTTATAGACACTTGGGCTTCCAGATCTTGGCTATGTAAGTAATGCTGCAATGAACATTATATTCTTTTGAATTAGTGTTTTTATATTTCCAGAAGTGGGATTAATGCATCAAAAGGCATATCTATTTTTAATATTTGAAGTATCTATACTGTTTTCTACTGTGTCTACACCAATCTACATTTCTACTAACAGTGCAAAAGTGTTCCCCTTTCTCCACATCCTTGTCAGCACTTGTTGTTTGTTGATTATTAATGATAGACATTCTGACAGGTGTGAGATGATATCTCATTCTGCTTTAATTTTCACTTCTCTAAGATTAGTAATGTTGAGCTTATTTTCATGTCTATTGGCCATCTGTATGTTGTCTTTAGAGAAGTGTCTATTGAGGTCTTTTGCCCATTTTTAATTGGGTTATTTGTTTTTTTTTGGTGTTGAGTGTTGTAAGTCCTTTATAAATTTTGGATTTTAACCTCTTATCTGATGTATAGGCAAATGTATTTTCCCATTATCTGGGTTGTCTTTTTATTTTTTTTATTTCCTTTCCAGTGCAAAAACTTTTTAGTTTGATGTAGTCCCATATTTTTCATTTTTTCTTTTGTTTCCCTTGCTCGGGGAGATATAGCCAATAAAATTTCTATAAGCAATGTCTAAGATTTTGCTGCTTATGTTTTCTTCTATGATTTTTATGGTTTTGGGTCTAACATTTAAGTTTTGATCCATTTTGAATTTTTCTTGTGTGTGGTATAAGAAAGTGGTCTAGTTTCATTTTTCTGCATGTATCTGTCCAATTATCCCAACAATATTTATTGAATATACTATCTTTAGCCCATTGTCCTTGCTTGCTTCCTCTCTCAAATATTAATTGACTATAAAGGTATGGGTTTATTTCTGGGCTCTTTATTCTGTTTCATTGATCTATGTGTCTGTTTTTATGTCAGTATCACGCTGTTTTGATTACTATGGCCTTATAATATAGTTTGATATTAGGTAGTGTGATTCCTTCAACTTTGTTCTTTTTTCTCAGGATTGCTATTATTTTGCAGGGCCTTTAATGGTTCCATATAAAATTTTGAAATATTTGTTCTAGTTCTCTGAAATATGTCATTGGAATCTTGATGGGAATTGCATTGAATTTATGAAGTAAGGTCTCTTTTAGCCTTAAATAAGTGTTTATTTTTTTCCAGAAGACTGATGCAGACTTGTACATAGCTAGAACATAGGAAGGTAGAACATAGGAAGAAGTCTGAAGAACTAAGGTATTCTGTGTTATTTATTTAAAGTATTATTTATCTAGTATCTTTTTTTTAATAGAAGAAATGACCAGATCCAAGAATTTAATCAATCATGAAATTTCTGATACAAAAACATTTTGTGGATAAGGTATTTAGTTTTAAAAAGTCTGTGATATAATTAATATTATGAAAATAACCTATTGTATAGGACATAATCTCATTGTATGCAGGAAAATAGGGCATATTCTAAGTATGTTTTGTGGGTCTTTAAACAAAAGACAAAAAACGAGGTCACTGAGCAACCAGAAGAGTCTAAAGTTATTTCAGCACGTGCTACTCCAGTGCTCTGAAGACGCATAGCATCAGGCACTCCTTCCTACCAGAGGCAATGTGATATATGAGAAACTGCATTGGCCTTGAAGTCAGCTAAACCTGGGGACATATTGCAGCCTCTTGCTCCTTTCTTCTGTGTCCCTGGATAAAGTTTTTTTTTTTTTTTTAACTTTCTGTCTCTCCCTAATGCAAGATTTTTGAGAGTGATACAAATACCTACCATGCAAGGTCATTGTGAAAATCTGTGACAGTTTATATAAAGTGTTCACCATAATGGCCATAACAGTGTGGGGATTCAATAACTAGTCAGTATTCTTATTCTCCTATCTCTTACCTACCTTGCTTTGTTTTCGTTTGAATCATGTGTGTGTATATATAATGTGTGGCAAAAGTAGGTTTACTGTTGTGGGAATGTGAAAAACAGGGTTTCTTCTTGTATTATTGTTTATTGTATTATTTTCCATATGAACAACTGTAAACTACTTTTGCCCTCATCTGTATATCTTAATTGTATTTGCATTTCCACACTCATCCTCATTCCACACCCCTGATAGACACTGTTAATTGATTATGGCACTATATTCTACTGTGTTGGAAATCTTAGAACCTAATTATCTTAAATAACACAGTATCTCATTCAGCAATCTTTTAAGAGATGCTGTGCTATATACTTTTTTAAAAATACATGTTACAAGTTTCAGTACTCATGCATGTAAGATACATTTTTTGGATTGCATTGTTTCTCAATCTTGGTATTTGAATTTTATATAGTTTAATTTTGTACAATGCTGGAAGAAAAAGTGGGAATTAATTTGCGCTACCAACATTTTGAAAGTGATTTTCTTTGCAATTTGAACAGGTACCTAACTCTTACCTGGTTAGTCTCCACTGATTTCATGAAAAGATTCAGGATCCAATTGGTCAAAGGTCCCAACACTCTGTTCTTTTTTTCCCTGTGCTTAGAAAAGCCCAAAGCCCAGTGTTCTTATAGAAACCACATCCATTATGGAATGGGGAGAGCAAATGTTATGTGAGTGCCAGGCCAATGTTGCCTCAAAAAGAGTGATAACAGTTAGTGTCAACCCAAAACAAAAGTTCCCAAGGACAGTTCTGTCAAGACAGGAGGGTATTGTGGTAACAGAGAGCTGCAACCATTGTCTTACTTTTCCTGTTATCTTTTTTTCAGTGTTATTGAACATCATGGTTACCATCTCCACGTAGACTCATGATGTCTCTCTGCAATTACACCCTTCCTTGATTCTCATGAGAAAAGTACTAGCGGTTTTCACTGGTGCTGCCTTTTTCAACATATATGGAGCTTCTTTTAGTTATTTTTGTAGATTTTGTTTTAAGACTTGGAAGCACTTCCATATAAGATATAAATCTATCTGTCTATCTGGCTGTCTGATATGTATCTATCATCTGAGGCAGGAGATAGAATAGGAAATCCTGAGACACTGCGGCTGTCATCAGTCAGCATCCTGATACCTGAGAATCACCTGGTGACACTGGTATTAACTAGTATTGTGGTTTCCTCCCCAAGTGGGCAATGAAGGAAGGTTGTGGGAAATCGCATGTGTAGAAGCTCAAGTAAAAACCCTATCAAGTCTGTAACTGTTCAGTGGAATGGAGCCATTCCCTGGCCAGAGATGGCTCGCTCCTGTATCTTGGGATGATGAAGCCAAGAGAACCAAGGCTGAAGCTACCATCCCTTTGGTTCCTGGAAAAAAATGAGGATTTTGTGAGTGGGGATGATTTTGACTTTGGAATTTGTAAGATATGTGTTTACTTTGGAATTAAATATTTTAGTGTAACTTTTGTCATAACTGCATTTCTACACATAATTCTTAATTGGTAAAATGTAATCCTTGACACTTTCTACATGATTAGAGTCCCTATCTGCCTCCTCCTTTTTTTCCCCTTCTATCCCCTCATTATTAGGCCAAGGGCTGGGATAGGGAAGGCATTCTTACTAAGAGCAAAGAAGGAATTGTTATAGAACTTTTGAGATGATCCCTAACATACTGTAATCATGAACATTCCCCTCTTTAACTGGATTGGGTTTTTCCTGTCCTTTTTCCTTACCACTTCAGCTACAGGAAGGTATGGGGACATTTTAGCATTTGGTCTCTAATTAAGTAGAACCCAATTGTCAGGTTTTCCATTTATTTCCTTGCATATTTTGATAGTATTGGCTCTGGTGGGTGTTCTTGGTTTTAGGCTTTCTCTTAGTGTGATCCATCGCATTCTTTGTTTGTGACCACCAAGAGCCTGGGTGGACCCTGTCTGCATCTGCCGTCAGTCTATCATCTATCACCTATCTATCTATCTATCATCTATCTATCCATCTATCTATCTATCTATCATCTATCTATCTACCTAATTTATCTGTCATCTATCTATGTCTATCTACCTAATGATGAGAACCCAAATATTAAGTGAGTAACACACAAATCTCCCTTTGGGAAAGAAAAACAATATTTAAATTTGGGGTGATCTCTTTCTCGATGTGGTAGCCTGGATTCTGGGCTGGCCCTCAAAGTTCCTGTCCCCTTGATACATGCTCTGTATTATCCTCTCGCCTGCGTTGGGAATAGGACCTGTGAATAAAATGTATTTTATTCTTATAATTGAGTTACATTGTATGATGAAGGAGAAGGGATTTTGCACATGAAATTAAAGCTGCAAATCAGTTGACTTTGATTGAAATTATAAAGGAAATTTTCCTGGGTGGGCCTGATCTAATCAGGTGAGCCATTAAAAGAGAATGGACCCTTCCTGATGTTGGAGAGTTTTGAAGCAGTATTGATCTTCTTGTGTTTGGCCTTGAAGAAACAAATAGTCACCTTGTTTAGATGGCAACATAGGAAGAATAAAGGGTGCTTTCTAGAAAGCTACAATGATACCAGTAAAGCAGAGACCTCAGTTTCACAGCTGTAGGAGACTGCATTCTATCAACAACTTAGTGAGCTTGGAAGAGAACCTTGAGTCTCAGGTAAGGGCACAGTCCACCAGCCAACATTTTGAATTTACTGTCCCAGTCCCTGAGAAAACCCAGCTAACCAGTGTTCAGATCAATGATACTTTCTGGCACTTACCTTCTTTTACTCACTGCAAACTAGCTTGTTCCATTAATGCACATACATATTTTTGTCATGTTTACATATAACAGCTTTGTGAATGAGTCCAGTTCTTATCATTTTTTTCTTCCAGTTCTTATCATTCTTAACCACTCAATAGCATTAATATCTTCTCTTTTCAAAATGCTTCTTTTAACTTTCATCACATATTACTCCTTTTATTTTTCTATTTCACTCCTGACAGCTCTTTTTGCATTAAATGTTGGTATCATCCAAGGCTCCATCCTCCACCCTTTCCTTTTGCCAGTCTAAATACTCTCCTTGAACAGTCTCATCCACTTTCTTTATTTCAACTGCTGTATTATATGCTGATGATAAATCTCTAGATCTAGATCAATTTTCCTTCTTGCCTTCAACTCTGCGTATTCAGTTGCCTAGAGGATGTCTCCACTTGGATGGCTTGCAGGCACATTTACTTCAATATAATAAGGTTCAGTTGATAGCTTACTTGCCAGATTTAGTCTTTCCTTACATACCTCATTTTAGTGAGTACCACCACCTTCTCACTGGTTACCCAATCTAAGGAACTTGATATTATCTTAGATCTCCTGTTAGACTTCTCCCTGTCCCTTATCTCCCACATTTATTCATTTACCAGATTGTTCTGTATCTTAGGATATCTTGCTTATATCTACTTTTAACTATTTTTATTGAGGCCACCCATATCTATTTTCATATTATGCAATATCCTCAACATCAATGTCTCTTTACAATCCAGTTTTTATGTATTTCTCTGCTTTGTACCTGAATAATCTGTAGAAAGCCAGCATATGATTATGTCACTTCCTTACTTAAAAATTTAATGACTCCTTTTCTTCTGGGTAAAATCACCAATCTTTCACCTTTTTCCTTTCTTTACTTGTACAACCCTCTCCCTCACTACCATCCAAGGCTCTTTCAGGTACTCCAGTTTCTTGCCCCAAGGCCTTTCACAGCCATATGCTCTCCTGAAAAACTTCCACGTCTGCCTTATTTCTTGTAGTTGATCCAATTATTCTTTACTGTCAGGTTGATGAAGCCTTCTCTGATCTAGGAAACCTGCCTTAGGTGCAATTCTGTGTCCATCGCAGCTCTCCAGTTGTGTTATAGTTGAATGGCTTGTCTACTCTTTTGGATAACTTTCTTTGGCAAGAAAGTAAGCCTGCTTTCTTTTCATTATCGACACCTCTAATGCTAAAGCACTGCCTGACAGCATTAATATTTTAGGAAAAAGTTATTGACCATCCACACGACAGCTAACTTTTATTTTGTCTTTAAAATGTGCTAATAAATGTATAATATTACTTATATCAGTGGATTTCTTATTTCTATGGCAAATGTCCCATATATAAAACTATATTACATATTTTTACATATGGAATATTTCCTAAGATTGAAAGTATATAGGAAAATTTAGGTTAAATTTTTTCGAGGACTATTTCTTAGTCTGCTTATATGTCAACTCAATTGCTTTGGGTTTTGTCTTATTTGTTAAACCAAAGTTAGTGAAGCAAATCCAATAATCAGCATATTTCCTTATTTTTCTGTATATCTATGAGTTAAAAGTATAAATGACTTTAACAAAAAAATCATACATACAGAAATAATTCCTATCATGGTATTGCACTATTTTCATTTTATGTTTCATAATGTAATCTATTCACATTATCTTAAAAGACCTACATGCATACTAGCTAAAGAAAGTAGATAATTGAAGCAATTATCTATATTGTTAAAATAAAACAAATAATAATCTGAAGCAAACCTTTTAAAATTTAAATTTGAATGGAAAAATTTCCATTTATCCATTTTTTAAATTATTTTATTGTTGTTCATTACAGTTGTCCACATTTTCTCCCCACCCCTCAATTTATTTTTGAATTTTGCATATGTTTTTTCAAAATATATTCTATTGTTAGTCACCTAAATTTGAGTTTCCTCTTCTACCTTCTTACCTTTCTACTTAAACTTTCCATTCAACTTTTTCCCAAGTCCTACATTTTCTATCTTCTCAATTTATATCTAGCTGATTCCTTGCCTGCTTTTTCCTCCTCTGTCTCACCAGGTCAGAGGTTGTTGCTCTTCCACAACAAAGTCCTAGCTGGTCTTCTCCTTAATCAAATCCATCATGTAGAAAGACAAATAGTACAATTTACTTGCTCCCGTGCATTTAAACATCTTTCATTCTTGCATTAGAAAAATGATTCTCAGCTTGCTAACCAACTGTGTTTACAACGTGTGCCTCTGCTATTTTATTGGCTAGCCCTCTACTTCCTCTTATATGAACCCAATGGGAAGCCAAACCCACAGTCCAGCCAAATATATCCTGTTCTTTCCAACCAGTATATTTTTGGTTACAGTTTTTGCTAAATATTATTAATTTTCTAATTAATCCTTTAAAAATTTTACACAAGTCTTGGGTTCCCATTCATAAAAAATCTGCTCCATGAAGCAATCCTTGATTTCCCAACCTGATGACATCACTCCTTTGAACCGCATTAACATTATCTACCATTTTACATCATTCCAATCCTGGCCCTTACTATAAGTATTTGTAAGGTTATCTTACAAGAAACCCTCTCTCCACCCCTGGGCACTAGATCATGATCATCTGGGAATATAGTCTCCTGTCTATAATTTTATCTCCCACAGTGCCTGATTTTGCATCTTATAACTACATTTACTATTTTTGTTTTTTTTAAGCAGAATTAAATTTTACTTTTGACATACATTTAAAGAACTCACTCCATTTATAAAATGAAGTAGAGATTTGAAATAAGAAGTAGAAGTATAGAGCTATTTAGAATCAAGTATATTAAGAACATTTAGTGCTCAAAATTTTAATTTACTGGAGTTCTAATTTAGTTAGATTCATTTTTCTCTTTCAACCATTTTCACCTTTCATTTTTGCTATATATGTCTTCATGCAGATACAGCAAAGAGTATTTCTCTTCTCTGGTGATAAAGAATTCTTTCTTTACTTGATTTTCCCTAAGGTTAAACAGAGTGATTTAGAATGAACTGAATTTGACTTGAATCCTTACACTTTTTGGAAAATGTCAGAGTTTTAAATTGCATACCTCTCTGTGCAGGATTTGTGAAATCTTGACTTACTTCCAGATTCTGCTCTGAGCAACAAAACATACCATGCTTAAAATCGAGCTCATTTGAAGAAGACTATAAGTAATATCTGCAAGAAATATTTCTCAGATATCACTTTATCTCAGAAATGTTTCAGTGTGCTGAACACAGCTGCCTGCAAAGCAGCAGACTTCTAGCCCGAGTGAGTGAATGGAACTGGCATGAGTTAGTGACTTCCCTGTGGGAGAGAAGGGAGCAGTGTGAATGGGGGGTAAATGCTACGGGAGGTCTGCCTACCTATGTGTGGGGGTACTTTCAGCAGCTGTACTTTCAGAAAGTTACTTCATTTATGACTCTTTTGTGGGAGATGTCTCTGTAAATTACTAACCTGGATAAATTCAATCTCCACATTTTTAGGAGAAAGCCCCTCAGTTTGGACCATGTTCACTTCTGTTGAAATGTTGCTGTTGAAAGCACCATGTAGATCTCTTGAGAGGCCACATGCTTGAGTCTCTATTTTTAAATTTTCATGACAGCCTTTACACTCCCCTGAGCGTTTAGAATCTACGTTTCTACTGAAGCATGTAATTACTGGCGATGACTTAGCACCAGGCTTGTGGTGCAAGTAATGGCACATGGAAGCAATGTCAATAAGAGGAAACCGGCAAGCTGGAGACAGCCAAGTAAGATAACTCAGAGACGCACAAGCCCTGGCAAACTCTCCCATTATTATTAGTAGCACAGAAGAGATTTATTTACAAAAAACTCTTATGTCATCCCCAAGGTGCCCACATCATACAAAATAAAAGGGCTGGTTTGTTTTTTTTGTTTTGGGTTTTTTTTTTTTTTTTGGTCTAGAATGAAAACAATGGCTTTGTTGATAACTTGTGTGCCCTACTCTTCCAAACAGTTTCTCACTTAACTTTTCACAGTGCTCCCTCCACTATTTGATTTGCTTATTGGCTTAGGGCAGTGTCAGTAGAAGCAACTCTCTAAACACATAGCTATAACCCATGGAAGACCTAAGAATGGGATTAGAAATGAACCTGTATTTTAGCCTTTGGGGTGTATAGGAATTATCTGGGAAGATTATGAAAATTACAGATTCCTCGGTTTATACCTCAGAGATCCAGATTTGGTGATCTGAAATTAAGCCTAGCAGTCTTCATTTTTTTGAAGCACATTTTTGAAAGATGCTGGAAAGACAGTGCTCTACCTTGAAAAAGCTATCTTTCAGCTCAAAATGTGACCTGTGGGGCCGTTTTCATCTAGCATCACCTGGGAGCATGACAGAAATGCAACATCACAGTCCCTACCCCTTTTATTTATTAAACAAGAATTTGCATTCTGACAAGATCCCCAGGTGATTCATATACATATTAGAGTGTGAGAAATATTGCTTCAGCAAATACATTACATTTAGTTACAACTGTTTAGTTAAATCAGCTCTATTAAACATACATAATCTATTAAATTTGAAGATCTAATTGGCTTTATTCAGTGATTCTTTAGTCAGGCAGCACCCCATCTAGCAACCAGAAGGGTTCTTCCAGGGATTGTACAAAATATATAGGAGAGCCATTAGGAGAAAAGAAGGATGATTTTTTAAAAAATAATTATTTTATTGCTGTTCAATTACAGTTGTCTGCATTTTCCTCCTACTACTCCCCCCACACACCAGCCAAACTCACCTCCCTCCCTTGCGTCCACCCTCCCCCTTTGTTTTGTCCATGTGTCCCTTATAGTGGTTCCTGAAAACCATTCCCCTCATTATCCCCTCCCCCCTCCCCTCTGGCTACTGTCAAATTGTTCTTAATTTCAATGTCTCTGGTTATATGTTGCTTGCTTTTTTCTTTTGTTGATTATGTTCCAGTTAAAGGTGAGATCATTTGGTATTTGTCCCTCACCGCCTGGCTTATTTCACTTAGCCTAATGCTCTCCAGTTCCAAGAAGGAACTTGGAGGAAGAGGGTCTACACTGTTTTTGTTATGCAGATTGCCTCTTCTTTCACGGGGATAAATGGATAACCTTACTGTCGCTTGACTAGAAAATTCCAGACTGGTGAAGATTATGTTTCTGGAAGGTCAAAAATAAAATTAGTACAGGTATTAAATCTAGGTGTGTTGTCATGGACTTTCAGTATGAGTGACACCATTTGTAGCTTGTGGTTTTTCTCTTTAACAACCATTGCACTAGAGAGAAAGAGAGGGAAAGAAAAAAAAGAAGGGAGAGGACTCAGGAGAGTAATGCTTGAACGGAAGAGCAGGCTACTGTTGGGCATTTGGTGGGAAGATGGGGGAGGAAGGCGCAGTCACATTGGTGGGGACGAGCTGTAGATAAAAAGGGGTGGGAAGGTAAGCGGGGCAGATTTTACAATGATGCCAGGGCCCACCTGCCCAATAGTAAAAAGTGCTGAACTGTATCACTTCTCCTTTGATTAAAAATATCTTATCTATGTAATTTATACTCTGGATTTTTCGTGAAGCAGTTTGAATTCAGCTATTTTAAGCATCTATAAAGCAGAATGAAATTTATGATAATAAATTAAATCACACAGCCTAATGAATGTACTTTTCCGCACGTAGCAAGGTGTTACAAGCTAAATACTAAAAGCTGTGCATTTAATTGATAAAAGCACACTTATTACATTAGAAATACATAAAGTTACTCTTTAATGTCACTACCACATACAGTCCTATTTCATTAATTCCAAAGAGACACTGTGCAAGCTTCATGGCAATTTTAACAAATTGAATTTCTTGGTGTTTTAATTTAGATTTTGCAATTTTTCTTGCCAAATAATTATTTAATCTAACAAATGCTAGCTTTGAAGTAATTAATTAGTATTTAATTATCATATAACTAGTAAAGTTATAATCTCTAAATGAGGTTTTATTTCACTTAAAATAAATGTTCATTTTAATTAAAAACTCTTCCTTTTCAAAGTAGTAGTGAAAGTGTTTATGTATGGGATAATGAACTTGGTCATTCTTCCTGAGCAAGCAAGTACTCTCCTTTGGAGACAGGATAGTAAGAAGCTAGGAAAATTCCTTGGTAAGTGGTCAGGGAAAGTGAGACAGCTGAACAACCTAGCTGAGCAATTTACAACCACATATAAAAGGTCACCTCCCTAGAAACAACATCTAGGCCTTAGCTGTCCTTTAGCTCCAGGCCCAGAAATAGCAAAACCAGGTGGTTGATGCCAGGACCAGCTGCAATGACTAATGACTCCCCTGCCCTGTCACTAATTGGTGGAGACCACCATCCTGAAAGAGCTCATCTGGGGAACTGATGACTATTCCACTGAAACCCTCCTCTAAGGTTCCCACCTGCAAGAAAGAGACAAAAGCCTCAAGACAAAGGACCAGGTGCCCACTCTTTCTCTCTGGGGAGCAACCCGCACCATTTTCCACTCTTCTTTCCCCGCAGACATGAGTCTCCTGGACTCTAAGACAATGAGTAGTGGCAACTTGTCCCAGGCTGATCCCCTGAACCTGTCCCTGGGGCACCCTTTTCCTCTGACTTCCCAGTGAGTAAAGGCAGCCTGACCTAGGCTCTCCTGTTGCTTCCTCTATGCTGAGCCCTTCCTTGTTTCATGGCCCCCAGCTGTGATAAATGTGCCCTCCTAGTCACGTGGACCCACGTGGTACAATGCTTCCTGTATGAAGTCAAGAACCTGCACACTTCAGCTGGCCCTATGCAGACCCGCTCAGGGCCAGGACCCTGTCTGGTAACACTTTATATGCCAGTAAGATATTTAGATTTCATTCTTGCTGAAAATGCTCTGGAGTTGTATTTTCTTTCTAAAAAATAATGCTAACTCATTTTCTTTCCTTGGTTATCTAAGTAGAATAATTATTTGGTTTATGACTGTATAATTAATGAGTAAATAGATCAAAATATGTGATAGCTAAGAGGTGTAATTATACTTGTGTGTACTATTCTAGACAATATTCTTGTCTCTCAATGAAAAGTAGCAAGAATCTTATGTATTTATTTATCTTGGAGGTACCTTTCTTTCCTAAATTTACATAAGGAAAAGAACCACATGGGGTGCCTGTTAAAAACAGCAACAGCAAAACTCTTCCTGTGACTTTCTTGGGAATTTTGACTTATTGGTATTGGGATGGGAATTTAGAATTTTAATTTTTATCAGGGATCTAAATAATTAAATCAGCAGCCTGGGAAGCAGTGTTCCCATATTAAGATTCAGAAAAAGAAATCCAGCAGCACTTGTGCCCAAACAGGGGTACAGATGAGTGCTCTCAACCTGACGGCCCACTGGAAACCCTCCTGGAAAATCCTGGTGGCAAGGGCAACATACTCGGACTGAGTGAATAATCATCTCTGAAGTGGGACCCAAGAGTCAGAATGGGTATCTGGGAAACTACCTCATAGAAGGGTATAATGACTGCCCCATGCAGTTTCAGAGAATTTGAACATATTTGAAAGTAAAAGACTAGGAAGATAAACACAAGGGAAAAACTACATAATTTTCAATATGGTAAATTTATAAGATTACTGCCTGTTCACTGAGAGAGCATAGTCAAAAACTTGAGTGACTTAGGGGTCTAAGGTAGTGCTTTAAAAATTTGAAGGTTCATTACAGTCACACAGAGGGCTAGTTTAGACAAATTGATTGTCTCCACCTCCAGAGTTGCTGATCAGTAGATGTGGGGTGAGGCCTAAGATCTTGCATTCCTTTTTTTCCCTGTTTCATTTTGTTAATTCTAGTTACTCCATTTCCCTACTTTCCACTCTCTCAAACACCATAGCTTAACCATCCCCAGCTTGAGTATTTGAACCTCTTCTAGCTTAATCCCACCTCAGGAATGAGAGTACTGAAACCAGGACATGTAATGCAAAGGGACTTCGTCAGGCTGCCGTCAGCACATTTGTATTTGCTGTGCTAACTGCAAGGAAGTGCTCCTCTTGGTGACAAATCACAAAGTACTTCTCTGAGAGGACCCATTAGAAAACAGGGTCCCTTTGCTACATTGGGAGAAACTCCCACTTTCACACAAGAGTCCGACAGAAAGTATGCTAGGGACAAGCAGGGGAGCTGCATTGTCCCCTCTCTGGCACATCCCCCACAAGCAGCTCCACAGCGTAGCAGTGAGAGTTGCCCTGCTCAGGTGAGTTCCTAAGGCCCTGCCCCCTTACAACTTATCAGGTGTGCCAAGACAAAGAAATATGGCCCAAATGAAAGAACAGAGCATAACTTCAGAAAGGGAACTAAATGATGAGGACATAGCTAATTTATATGATGGAGAATTTAAAGTCCTGATTATCAAAATGCTCACAGATCTGATTGAGCTTGGTCAAAAAATGAAAAAAACCAATGAAAGATATCCAAAATGAAATAAAGCAAAATATTCAGGGAACCAACAGTGACAGGAATGAAACCAGAACTCAAAGCAACAATTTGGAACAAAAGGAAAAAATAATCATACAACAGGAAGAGAATGAAGAAACAAGAATTCAAAAAAAGTGAACAGAGTCTTACAAACCTCTAGGACAACCCAAAATGCTCCAATATCTGAATTATAGGGGTGCCAGAAGGAGAAGAACAAGAGCAAGAAATTGAAAACTTATTTGAACAAACTATGAAGGAAAACTTCCCCAATCTGGCAAAGGAAATAGACTTCTAGGAAGTCCAGGAAGCCAAGAGAGTCCCCAAAAAGTGGGACCCAAAGAAGAACACACCAAGGCACATCGTCATTAAGTTCTCCAATATTAAATATAAAGAGGAATCCTAAAAGAAGAAAGGGGAAATGAGATAGTTACCTACAAATGACTATCAGCTGATTTCTCAAAAGAAACCTTGCAGGCAAGAAGGGGATGGAAAGAAATATTTGAAGTCATGAAAGGCAAAGACCTACATCCAAGATTACTCTATCCAGCAAAGCTTTCATTTAGAATGGAAGGGCAGATAAAGTGCTTCTCAGATAAGGTCAAGTTAAAGGAGTTCATCATCATCAAGCCCTTATTTTATGAAATGTTAAAGGGACTTATCTAAGAAAAAGAAGATCAAAATTATGAATAGTAAAATGACAACAAACTCACAATCATCAACAAATGAACCTGAAAGAAAAGGAAACAATGAAAACAAAAACTAAGCAAACAACTAGAACAGGAACAGAATGAGATAAATGGACATCACGTGGAGGGATTTCATTCAGGAGTGGGAAGAGAGGAATAGGGGGAAGAGGTACAGGGAAGAAGAAGCATAATTAGTAGGCATGAAATAGATGGGGAGAGGTTAAAAATGTTACAGGAAACAGAAAATCAAAGAACTTCTATGTACAACCTGTGGACATGAACTAAAGGGGGTGGATGCTATAGGGTTGGGGGGGGCAGGGTGGAGGCAGGGATAAAGGGAGAAAAAATTGGGAAAACTGTAATAGCATAATCAATAAAAATATAAAAAAAAGAATACAGTGCCCTTTTATTAGGGTTGGCATAGCCTTGCCAGGAACATAGCTGGGTAAGCAGAATGTGGACTAGATTTGTAAGTCCACCTTCTTGGCCATGTGCTTTTGTTGCAATAGATAATGTATTTAACCTGACACAGTTGCCATTCTGCAGGTAATTTCTCTCTCTCTCTCTTTTTTTATTGTTGTTCAAGTACAGTTGTCTCCATTTTCCTCCCACCACTCCCCATCACCCCAGCCATCCCCTCATCTGAACCCTCAATCCTACCCTTGATCCTACCCCCCTTTGGCTTTGTCCTTCTGTCCTTCATACATGTTCTTTGATGACCCTTTCCCCTTCTCCACCCATTATACCCTCCCCCACTCCTCCGGTTACTGTCAATTTGTTCTTTATTTCAATGTCTCTGGTTATATTTTGCTTGCTTGTTTGTTCTGTTGATTAGGTTCCACTTATAAGTGAGAACATATGGTATTTTTCTTTCACTGCCTGGTTTATTTCACTTAGCATAATTATTTCCAGATCCATGCATGCTGTCTCGAAGGGTAGGAGCTTCTGATTTCTTTCTGCAGCATAGAATTCCATTTTGTAAATGTACCATAATTTTTTGATCCACTCATTTACTTGTCTTCCTGGAGTGGAGTCATGTGAGTTCTTTATATATTTTGGAGATCAAATCCTTGTCTGACGTACCATTGGCAAATATGTTTCCCATACAGTTGGTTCCCCATTCATTTTTCTAATATTTCCTTTAGCTGTGCAGAAGCCTTTTATTTTGATGAAGTCCCATTTGTTTATCCTTTCCTTTATGTCCCTTGCTCTAGGGGACATATAGGTGAAAATATTGCTGCATGGAATATCTGAGATTTCCATGTCTATGTTTTCCTCTAGGACTTTTATGGTGTTGGGACATATTTAAGTCTTTTATCCATTCTGAGGTTATTTTTGTGTGTGGTGTAAGTTGGTGGTTGAGTTTCATTCTTTTGCATATAGCTGTCCAAATCTCCCAGCACCATTTGTTGAAGAGGCTATTTTTATTCCATTTTATGCTTCTTCCCTCTTTGTTGAATATTAATTGACCATAGAGACATGAGTTTATTTTTGGGCTCTCTATTCTGTTCCATTGATCTATGTGTTTGTTCTTATGCCAGTACCAAAGTGTTTTGATTACTGTGGCCTTGTAATATAGTTTGGTGTCAGGTATTGTGATCCATACTATTTTGTTCTTTTTTCTCAAAATTGCTGTGGCTATTCAAGATTATTTATGGTTCCATATGAATTTATGAAATATTTATTTTATATCTAGGAAATATGTCATTGGTATATTAATAAAGATTGCACTGAATCTATAAATTGCTTCTGGTAGTATGGCCATTTTGATGATGTTAATTCTTCCCATCCATGAATGTGATACATGCTTCCATTTGTTTGTGTCTTCCTTGATTTCTTTCTTCAGAGTTGTGTAGTTTTCTGAGTATAGGTCTTTCACCTCCTTGGTTAGGTTTATTCCTAGGTATTTTATTTTCCTTATTGCTATATCAAATGGGATCTTTTCCCCTTGATTTCGGTCTCTGATATTTCATTGTTGGTATACAAAAATGCCTTTGATTTCTGGATATTGACTTTGTATCCCACTGTTTTGCCAAATTCACTTATTAGGTAGAATAGTTTTCTGGTGGAGTCTATAGGATTTTCAGATCTCACATTTCTAATGAGTTGCATGAAAAGTTGCTGCTACTGACCAAAGGAAGACACTTTGAGAACCAGTGTCCTGCAGGAAGGATGAGAGGTCAAATGGAAGCATTGAGACCATATTGAGTTGAGCCCAAGCCTGGGTAAGATGTTTGTCTGGTAAATACCTCCTGCATGATATTATAATAAAAATAGCCATTTGTTGTAGAGTGCCTGATATGTGCCAAGTGTTGTTCTAAATATTATATATACAAATTAAGTCATGTAATCCTTAAAAATATTCCTACATAACAGATGTACCTTTATCACTTCTAGTTCATAGCTGTGGAAGTTGAGAAATAACAATGTTCAAAAACTTGTCTAAGGCAACACAGTTAGTAAATTGTAGAGCTATAGTTGCAATTTGGGTGGCCTGGCTCCAGGGTTTACACAGTGAATCAATGTTACACTGAGGAAGGTAAAGTTATGCAAGATTTGTTCAAATAATAGATGTTTGCAGCAGACTTAGTACTCACTTGCTTTTCTGCTTTCACTATCCCCACAGGGAAAATATAAAAAGATATGATGAAAAATAAATATCTGTACAAGAAATCTAAGTAAAAGGAAAGAAGGTAGCCAGATTCAGGAACAACTTTATATTTGAAAGAGGAAAAAAGAGGACCGATTTCAGGAGTTTAAAATGTTGTAGCTCAATTATGCTTTCCCATAAAAGTGTGGAAATGGTGGAGAAGGAAATAGAACAACAAGGGGCATGGTCCACTACTGCAGAAAAAGATGTAGTATAAAGAAATGCTATTCCAAGGCTAACAAAGATTTTGGATTTCATTAGGTCAGTGGGAGTATAGGCTTTGGCAACACCTATTACAGGTTCAATTCATGAATTTGTAGGGTGATTTTCAGTTAGAAAAATTCTTGCACTTATGAACATTTTTTTTTTTCATTTACCCTCGAATACCTACCTACTCTATGCTAGGCTTCTAGGCTCTAATGATTCAACAGCAGACAAACAAGAACACATTCTTGTTAGGATAGTGCTTACATTCTAGTGAGGGGAGTGGTAATAAACAAAATAAATGTTAAAAGGTTAGATGTGATAAAATGTTTTGGAAGGAAATAAAACAGGCTAATGAGATAGAGCATGCTGGGAATGGTGGCAGTTTGTGTGAAATGGTAGATGAGAATCAGATTTGCTAATACAAAGTAGCCAGGGAAGGCTCTGAGAAGTTGGCAATTGAACAAAAATGTAAAAGTTCAGAAATGTGTGGGGAAATGATAAATGAGGCCTTATTCTGAGCCCTAAAACTAATGACTTGGTTTCACAAAATGAAACATAGGTGTCCACATCATGCATGTTTGGTACCAAGACAATACATTCCCTTTGCACCTGAAGAGACCAAAGTCCATAGGAAAGAAATTACCCAAATACAGTTGAAGACAGAATTTTCCAAGGACAAGGTCAACTTTTTCTACAGATGGCAAGGTTTCTTGCCACTGTTTCTTGCCAGTGTAATTCCTGTGGGCTACAAATGGATGCTAACTGGAATATATGAGGTCTGTCTGGAAAAAAAAAAACAACCCAACCATTGTTAATATAACAAGAATGGTTTGCTTGATATTGATATAACCTGGCAGCCAAGGAGAGTGGACTGGAATACACATGTGTGAACAATGACAACTTCACTGTACTAGACAGTGGGTGTGGTAGATGACACTGAGTGAGCATGAGTACTGTGTGGCTGTTGCTTTCAAAATAACTGAGTGGGTAGGGCAATGAATCTGTATCAAATTTTGTGTTAGTGATGAACATTCCCCTGCAAAAACTATTCAGAAGATCCAGAAACCCACAGGTATGGACAACTGGTGACTGGCAGCTTCATCACAACAATACATCAACTCATGCATCATTTCTCATGCAGGTTTTTTGCCAAACATCAACTCAACAGGTAACTCAACCCCCCATGCAGCCCAGATTCGACACCCTGAAACTTCTGGTTTTTCTTACAACTAAAATCACCTTTGAAAAGGAGGAAATTTCAGAACATTGATGAGATTCAGGAAAATATGATGGGGCAGCTGATGGCAATTGGAAGAATTGTGTGAGGTCCCAAGGTGCCTGCTTTGAAGGAAACTGAGGCATCATTGTCCTATGTATAATGTTTTTTGTTTCTTGTATCTTTTATCTTCTTCAATAAATATCTCTGTTTTTCATATTATGTGGCTGGATACCTTTTGGAAAGACCTCAAATATACAATTGCATACAATTTCAGTTGGTGCACAGAACCTCTGGAGATAATCCTTGGACCCTTTAGAGTCAATCTTTAAGGATTTCTGTTAATTATTAGATTGATTAAAGTTTGAATGAACAGCTTTGTTTAAAATCAAATTCAAAGTTGCATTTCAGTAAAATAATTATAATTCTGAGTGTTGTGTAGAAAATTACATTAGTTCCTTAACATATATACATATATAAACATATTTATGTGTGTGCATGTGTGTGTATATAAATATAACATGTGTGTAATATATACATATGATCTTGTGGGTATGTTGGAATGGGAAAATATGAATAGTGATTAGAGGTTTTCCACTTATTACAACTGGAATAACATTATTGGCAATAAGCAAAATACTCTGATTGCTTTGCTAATTATGTGGTGTTATTTCCTGGTCTAGGTAAGTTCATGGTTTCAAAGAACAGTGATCAAAGGAAGGTTTATTCAATGTGGTTCCTTAATCCATTTTTCATTTGTTGATGCTGGTAAATTCTTTGCTTTAACATTGGCTTCTTGAGATTATACAGAAATGAAATTAGAGTTTACATGAGCATCTTAAGTCAAAAGAGAAATATTTCAATGGAATCAATAGGTTCAATAAAATATTTAGTATTGTGTGTTATATATAATGAACTCTCTGCAAGTGTTTTCCAATAATTCTCTCAAAGGCTCTATTGGTATAAAATTTTTAAATGGCATTAATTAGAGTAGCACTTCAAAATGTAGATAAAAGATTTTTAAAAGAATTTTATGGTTAAGTAAATTGTCAATGTCCTGGATTAGACTTAGTGAAACAGGGTTCTTCAGCATAAATTTTTGGAAATTTTGAAGTTCAAATACAGTATTGCGAGTCTCTAAAACAAGGTATAACAAGCTGCATATTGTGTCCCCCTCACATAAACAGGAAGTCCTTTTTCTTGGTCCCTCTCTTAGGACAGTAGGTTTCAAACAGATCGAGTCTCTGGTACAACTTTTCTGTTTAAATATGATGGAAAACTTATACCTATATGTGTCATGAATTTTATTCTGTTTCTTCACAGAAAGTACACAGAAAGTTAAACAATTAGAGCTGAAATTCAAAACCATGTATAGTGAACATAAAAAGTTGGTTTTAATACAATATAAATATAAATTATCAAGATGACTAATAGAATATGCAGACTTTGTCATATCATCCCTGCCATTATTATTCATTCTATATATCCCCCAAACAAACTCATATGTGGCAGGAACAAAATGCTCATCACCAGGACCCTCAATGTCTATTGCCTGGAATCCACATGTATGTGTAAACAACATGTTTTCCTCTATATGTGGGCTAAATAGATGAAAAGGGAAGGTTAAGATGCTAAATATATGTTAATACTCTGTCTTCTTCAGTAACAGTACTCTGTCTTATCTGTAAAGAAACTTGGGTTTAATAAAACAATAATTAACAATTAAATAGGATCTTAAATATTTTAAAACACATTACAAAAAGTTTTGGAAATACTGTATCTTTATGCATTCACCAGATGGTAGCTTTTAGAATATCTACTTGTTTAGTTTGTGGTATTACATGTATTAATTCCTGGGAAATTTCAACAAACTTTTCTCTATTGAGAGTGTTATTTAGTATGTTGCACTAGGAAGTATGTTTCATTCCCATCATGTCACATCCTGTAAATAATAAATAAATTCAGCTTTAAAAACAAAAATAATGCCCATGGGTAGTGAGTGGTGTAGGGGCTGGCACTCTTCCCATGCCTCGTGTTCTGGCTGAAGAGGGAGGTAATCTTCTGGTCGGCACCCTCCTGCAAGTCTTCTCCTTGCTCAAAGCCCCACTGAAAACCAGTTGAGATTGGTCTTTTTACATCATACCCTTTTAGCACTTGTGCCCTTATTCACTAGAAAACTAGACTATGTATGCACATAGAAGGTGTCATAGCTTTTGTGGAGGGAAGTGAAAATAAATGACATTTCTTTCTGCAGAGTTTTGACTTTACTTTTGGCTTTACCTCATTTTTGGCTTTACTTCAGTTTACTCTAGGCTCACAATTCTGGCTTTTTGCTAGGAAGAGAATCACATGTCCTTGCCCTTGGGAAAATACTGGTCTACCAGCAGTCTTCAGACCCTGACCCCTGCCCAGGCTTAAGCCCTACTGTCAGCGTGCAGTCCCAAAGACAACGGCTGTGCCTAAGATTGTCACTTTGCTATTTCACCTCTGACTTTTCTGTATTCTATAGTACACATATGTATATTGAATATATCTATGAAGTTTTACCTTAAACTTTTATGTATCATCTAACAAGTAACTTTTGAAAACCCATAAAGTTAAGACTCCAAGGTAAACAATGGCCTGGAAATCCCACTTAAAAATACTTAAACATATTTATTTAATAACTATCATAGAAATATGTTATAATATATTATCTTTTTCATTTCTTTTGCATCATCTGAGATATAGCAAGAGATAAGTGGATTATAGGTTTTAAAAATAATCATATATTTTATCTAGCATTTTTCATTAAAATCTAAATTTGTAATCAAAAGAGCTAATAAAAAGGCTATCTGTACTTTAGTATTTAATTTTATGTTATACCTGTGAATTCAGTATAAAACTACAAAAGCAAGTCTTTCCTCAGAGGAATATACTGTGTGTATATTTTGAAAATGAAGTGTATGTCTAGATAAGAGTTACAAAAAACATTAATACTCTAGCAACAATAAAAACCACATTGTTTGTAGAAAATTATTATTAAATTAAGTTTCCCGACCAGTGTTTTAAATCAATTTTATTTAACTAAAACTCCATGCCACCAACTGAAGTCACATTAGGAATAATGGAAAGAAGGAGTGGTACATGACCTCATCAGCATGAACTCCAGGA
Source organism: Tonatia bakeri (assembly GCA_004024845.1). Classification (NCBI taxonomy): domain Eukaryota; kingdom Metazoa; phylum Chordata; class Mammalia; order Chiroptera; family Phyllostomidae; genus Tonatia; species Tonatia bakeri. The sequence continues at coordinate 14,556 of PVIA01002611.1, read as the reverse complement.
AGGTCAGGAGGCCAACCTTGGATTAATACAGACAGGGCCTTCATAACTCTAAGCGACTTAAGAAAACACGCAAGTTGCCTGACGGTCCTAACTGTGATGAAAATCATCCTTTGAAGAGGGTATTATTGTATATCTTTGTCGACATGACAGATTTACATCTCTGAACCTCCATAAAATTCACCGTTAATGGCACAACACCTATTAAGCTGAGATATTTCTAGGTGTAGTACGTCATGGTATTTTCCTGTATAGTTTACATTATTCTTGGCATTTCACTGCCTGTCTCATGAAATGGCTGAGAAGGAAAATATAGTAACTTGCACTCACTTCTCAAGGACAAAATGCCATGTCTTACCAGAGGTAACATTTAGAAAGTAAAAAGCAAATATGGATTGCGAATAGGCTGGAAAATGTAGCATATGAGAAATTTGGAGACTTTGGGGGAAAACATTTCATTTTATGAAATACAATTTTAATATATTACCAAACTTCCAGTTTTTAAGGTTTTTCAAAAAGGGACATATAAACAGTCACAGAAGCTCATTCTCAGAGCTGTGTTTGTACGGGAGAGAAAATATGATCTTTTACGTAAACCCAAGTCTTCTAGCCCATGCTTCCACTAGTACTTGCATAGAGAAACCCTGGGGCCTCAAAAACAAACTACGGTAGCGCACTCTGATAAGACATGCTGAACAGGCTTTGTGTAATGGAGGAAAATGAATTGTCCAGGCTTTCCCTTGAGATATATCCCAGGTTGAGAACCTGGGATACTGAATAACTTAATTCTTATTCACATACAGCCTCATAGGAAAATAATTTCAACTCTTACCATAGAGTGCTTCTATTTTTTTTTTTCTCTAAAGAGAAACAATTAAACAAGTTACAAGCATGTATTAAACTTCTGGCACATTGTTATGAGTTTTTGACCATAATGTAGGGTAGAAAATTCTATAAGCTAATGTCACTGCATCTTACATGGGCTAAAAATAAATTTTAAAAACCAGATTGTAGTATTCCACAACTGAAAGAGATTGGTGATATTTTGTCATTCAAATCCCTGAATTATGAAATAACTGAAAAACGACCAACACAAATTCATATTATTAGCTAATGGTAGAATCAGGACTTAAGGAACAGGTGTTTTTCAGGGAAACTTCCCTTGAACCCCAACAAAGTATAGTCTCATTTGCTTCTCACAGAGCTAACTTTGGGGAGCATTATATAGTGCAAAATATAAGACTAAGTTTTCCTTAGCTTTTTTTTTCCTATGGGGAAGGAGAAACAGAGAAGGTGAAATTATTGAAATTTCAAGCAAATATTTAGAACTTGGATGTCCTTTGTATGCATTGTGTACTGTCACCCGATTTATTTCTTCCCTTGCAACAGTATCCCTTTCATTTTGCACTGGGAACAAAGGACAGAGTAGAAAAACATCATGTGCAACAATATGATCATTACACAAAGCTTTGGATGTATGGCGTTTATTGGTGCTACAAACTATTGGAAATAGCCATATAGATCTTGTGGAAGAGCCCTCTTATAATGACTGGTAATGGTTTCACATAATAAGGGATCAGAAAATATTTATTTGATTTGCTTCTTTTGTGGGTATCTTTTGTTGAAACTACATCTAAGATAATCCAGTGTGGAATGTGAATGGCTTGCAAGAATTAATATACTGAAATGTTCAACATATATCATGTATTTATAGGTTTTTATATTAAAGGATTTTCTTGAGACTGTGCTGCACAATTTTGCAATCTCCACAAAGCAGTACAGGAAAGTTTCCATAATCCTAAGCATTAATATGTAGTCAGTACTTCCTTTTGATTTATAGGGAGAGTGCAAGAGCATTCAGGTTTAACTATTGATGACCAAACAACTTACCAGCTACTATTAAGTTCTATCAAACCCTACTGTTATGGACTAATAGTAATTATGTCTCTCTCCCTTTACAATTCATATATTGGAGCCCTAACTACCAAGGTGACTGTATTTGGAAATGGGACCTTTATGGAAGCAAAGTTCAGTGTGCTCATAAGGGTGCAGCCCTGATCTAATAAGACTAGTGTTCTTTTAAGAAGAGACACTGGAGAGCTCTTTCTCTTTCATTCTACCTCATGAGGGCAAAGTCAGAAGGAGGCCATCTGCTACCTAGGAAGAGAGATCTCACCAGAAACTGGCCTTGGCAGACCTTGATCTTGGACAGCCTCCAGAACTGTGACAAATGCATTTCTGTGTTTGAGCCACTCAATCTGTTGTATTTCACTATGGCAACCACAGCTGACTAATGCAACTATCATATAAAACAAAGGCATGATCAATCAATAAGTAAGTGTTTTTGGGAAACTATTATAGGCTTAAAGCTTCCAAAAAATTGCATTGTTGTTTTTTTATTTTCTCTCCTCCCTCTACCCCCATCTCCAAAGCTTCTTTACTTAATTACTTGTTAGATCATTAAGAAAGCAAACTATTTTGGAAATTTTTTTTAAAAACCAACAGACACAAACATAAAAATAAATGCATTACAATCTTTCTATCAGTTTAATTCATTTGTAGATCAACTAAAAATGAGAAATTGTAAATGGAGTTTAATATTTAAGAACCTGCCATGTTGCATTGAGTTCTATTATCTTCACTCAGATTTTAATTTTGCCCTTCAGACCAAGCATGTCTTCATGAGTAGCTATTGCTTTCATGAGAGCTTATTTGGAGTAAAAAATACTGAGTTTCTTCAAAATGAGAAATTATGTTTGCATAGCAGAAGAAACAAATTTAAGTTAGAAATGTGTTGGAAATATAATTTCTTTCCAACCCAAACAAATTGAGAGGATGGAAAATGTAACTTAGAATTCAGAGCTTGTTATAAAATTTGAAAGAGTTTCAGAGATTTGGCAAAAACCTAAAAGACTGCATGATATTTTTACCCAGGAATGAGTATTTTAGGAGTCCAAATTAAACTTGTTGAGATATAGATATTTCTGTTTCTTGCTATAAGTACTGTTCTATGAATTAGGGATTTATCCCACAGATAACCTATTCAAGTTACTATGTGAAATGCAGATGAAAGGTTTATATTTATTACATATTTTAAAGTCATGGATATATGCTCATGGATTAGAACATTTCCAAATGCTTATAAAGCTAAACACAGAAAACAAAAATAACTAGATTTCAAGGTTACCACTATACTATATATCATCTACTAATTGAAGAGAAAAGAGCAGACTATGGAAGTTCAAGTTTAAGGAGGCTACTAAAAAATTCTAACTGCTTTTATTCTGTATATAATATGAGTATTTAAATGCTGTAAACAGTTACCTTGAGCCATTATTATATTTAGTTATGTTTCCGTTTTATCCAGCTTGGACCAATGGATTGCATTTGGGTTCCATTTTTACCTAAGATATTGGAAAAGTCAAATTATAGGTCAGGCATAATAAAATATCAACACGGAAGGCAGTCTGTAGAGACATTATGGAGATTGAAATCATTATGGTTGAGGGTATCTTTTGAAGCTAAAGTTCTAAATTTAAAACTTAAAAAATTAGTGGCATTTCAACTTCTAATCCTATAGAGTAATTTTAAAGTAGTATAGTTTCTGAAGAATTCCCCTATATATTTACTAAGTGAAATAAAGTACACACAATATCTAGTGCAGTTCTTGTGTAAATGTTGTTTCCTCTGCGCTTGCAGAGGACTGGGGGTGGAGAAAGGTAATCCTTTGCTCTGCTTTGGCTACAGTGTGGACACTGCTCAGCTCTCCAATTTCATGGCTCTAAAGAAAGGAGAACAGTGGGGAAACGGTGGGCTCATTCCAGTGTCTCCAATCTAGGGAAAGGAGCATCTGATTGCAGAGTCTTTTGGAGAAGGTGATGATTAAATTTATGTGTCAACTTGACTGAGCGAAAGGATGTTCAGATAGTTGGTAAAACACTTCTGGGTGTGTCTGTGCAGGTGTTTCAGGAAGAGTTTAGAATCTGATTAAGTACACCGCATAAGGAGGTCGGCCTTCACCGGTGTGGTTGGCATCAGCTAATCCCATGAGGATCTGAACGGAACAAAAGGTGAAGGGTGAGTTTCTCTCTGTCTCCTTGAACATGCATTTTTTCCCTTGCCTTTGGACAATGGAGCTTTTCATTCTCAGACCTCTGGACTTCGGGATTCACACCAGTGGCTCCCTGGGTTTCAGGCCCTCAGCCTTACACTGAATTATACCAACAAACAAGTCGAAAAACATGCTTGACTAAAATCAGTGTTTGGTTTAATAGATTCTACCTGAAAGTCTGAACTTCACTTGAATGTGGTTGATTGAGAAGAGATGAACTAGCAGCAGTGAATTTCATAGTCCTAGCTGTTTAGCTACACGTATTAGTCATAATTACATATAATTTAATAAATATTCACTTTTATATGTGTGACCCAGCAAAATTATTAGGCATTATGTGTTGTCTTTGGTACAATATTTAAAACACTGTGATTTCTACCTTTATTTTTAAATTAAGAGAACATGGCTATAGGAGCGGAAGCTCTGTCTTCTAGCAGGTTTGCTGGGCCATCTTGTTCTATTCTTATTCACAAAATGTGTCATTAGTTTAAAATGAAAGGATTAAATAAATATATTTCAAATAATTCAGATTACATTATCTGATAAAGCCATATCTGATAAAGATGCTCTCTAGTGTTATACTAAGAATATTAAAATTAGTGTTTAAAGGTGAGTTATAAAGGTCATATTACGTAAAGTAATTAAAATGGAAAAAAATGCAGTATCTCCTCCAAGGGCTCATGCTCCTATGTCTTCATCTAATCTCTTGAAAAACCATCATGCTATAGTGAAAAAAGAAGAAATAGAAACTCTTCTCTGGTCTCAAAAAATTATATTTCCAGGTAGTGCCCACCTAGCCTTTCTGTACTCCAAACTACAGATCATAGAGCCTTGCAAAGAGACCATACAGAGCTCAGTGGTTAACCAACAGGCAGGATTCGGGGAGGGAATTGTACTAACTACAGATGAAAGGATTTATACATATCAGGAAACTATGAGATTTCATATTCAGCAAGCATCATCCCCTATTCAAAAAGATAGAAAAATATCAACTTAAACTCACATGTTTTGAGTGTCAAATATCAATTTCTGCTATTATTTAAAATTTGCTTGAAAATGGCATAAAAGTGCCAGGATAATATCTCTGCAGCTTCCTTTGTATGACCGTGCAAGAGAAAGGGACAAAAGGGAACACCTTTCAGAGTAAATGATTTGGGAAAGATTTAGGGCAATATGTATACTTTAGATCTTGATGGAGAGTTAAACTGTGATGGGTTTTTTTCCAGGAGATTAAATGAAAATATAGGAGCATGTGGTTTTAGAAAACATGCTGTATTTCATTTTAATTAATTAATTAATTAATTAATTAATTCTCTGTGCACAGCCCACTCTGAGAAGTGGTGGTTGGTTAGTGCCATGATGCTGTCTTTATCCCTGTGAACTTTGTTCTGTGATTTCGGTTCCAGTGACAGAGGGCCTCTGAATACAGAATCAGAGTTGCTAGAAAGACTGAAATTGGTAGGATATGTGGCACGGCAGTATTTGGAATGTACAAATATAGCCTTGGCTTCTTTTAAATGCTCTGATAATTCTGCTTGAGGATGATCAAAGTTGAGATAAAATTCGTGAGAGTTACAAAACTTTTATACCCAGAAAAGATTTGAAAAAACCCACTTTGCCATTGTTCAGTTAGTATCCTGTGAAAAGCCATACCCAGGGGGTGTTATATTCATTCAGATTCTTTGAGTTACAATGGGAAGAAATCTAACTTAAGGAAAGAAAAAGGATTGTTTAGAAGTTAAATGATATAATTCACAAAAGAAGGAAGGGCTGTTCTTTAGATCTCAGACCCTGAAACTGAGATTCAATGTTGCCAGGATTCTTTCTCTCAGAACCCTATTTCTACCTGTCTGTGAGTATAGGTTTCAGTTTGTTAGATCCTTGTACATACAATTTTTTTTTCTCCAGATCATAGATCAGAAAGCAGAGGGATAATTTCTTGAAAATATCAACTTAGGAAAATACTAAGGCTTTAGTATTTTTTAGGAAATTTAGGAAAATCCTTTCAGGGCTTTTATTGGACTAGTCTAGGCATGCTACCATACCTGGAGCAAACTCTGGGCCTAGAGGACACAGTATGGCTGTATGTGGATCACGTGTTCACTTCTTTGGCTAGAAAGTTGGGCCACAATAAATGATGGTTCAATCTGAAACACAAAGTTTTAGTCACTGAGGGGTGGGAAATGATTATAGGTAGCATAAACAAATGTCCACAAGGGTCCATTCCAAATGCACAGTATGTAAAAATATATGTACATATGTTTATCCACATGTATAATTTTTAAAGGACTCCTATGTCATATTCAATTGTTTCATGTATACATGGGTGATAGTCAAAACTGCTAAATCTAGCTTCAAATCTAGAATCTCCTGGCAATAGGAAATCATATTAATCAAGTTCAGATATGGCTTCTTATGAGCCAACAATTTGTGCATTGTGTGGTACATTTGACTACCTGATACAATATACAGTGAAGAACCCAAAAGTATCCCCATCCAGGTAGGAGAAGGTTTCTCAACAGTGCAACTATTGACATTTTGGGTTGAATAATTCTTTCTCTGGGGGATTGTCTTGTGCATTGTAGGATGTTTAGCATTACTCCTGGTCTCTACCAACTAGATGTCAATAGGAAGTCCATCTCCCACCCCAAGAATGAAAAAAAAAAAATGTCTCCAAACATTGGCAAATGTCTTCCAAGGGGCAAAATCATCCACAGTTAAGAACCATTGAAATAAAGTGAAAAGTGAAGCAACATAAGAGTCATCAGTTCAAAATCCCTGCTATGTACTCATTGGAGTGGAGTCGTTACAATCATGGGCCCTGGAGTCAAGTTCTTTTGGTTTTACCCAGGCTGGTGTGGCTTAGTGGATTGAGCCCTGGTCTGAGAACTGAAAGGTCACCGGTTCAATTCCCAGTCAGGGCATATAGCTGGGCTGTGGGCCAAGTCCCTAGTTGGGAGAGTGTAAGAGAAAACCAGTCTATGTTTCTCTCATGCACTGGTGTTTCTCTCCCTATCTTTCTCCTTCCCTCCCCCCTTCTCTAAAAAATTAATAAATAAATTTTAAAAATCTTAAAAACATTCTTTGGGTTTGAATTTTTGGCTTTATCACTTAAAATTTCTTTAATTGTGGCCAATGGTCTTATATTCTGTAAGCCTGTTTTCTTTTCTGCAAAACTAACATAATGCTAGGAACAATCTCATAAAGTTGTTTTGAGGATTCAATAGTCCTTAGCACAGTGCCTGCACATAGTAAGCAAATTTTCCACTAACGTTGGCTATTATCATTATTATCTGGATAGGTGGGAACATTAAGATGCATCCACATATTGACTCACTTTCCAGATAGTGGAGTGAATTTCTTCACCAGATATTTTGTTATCTTAATAATGTTGATGGGAAAAATTCAATCGTCCAAGGTCCTTTATAGACATGCCTACAGGGCTGTTAATGATTCTTCAGCAGCTGCAGAATAATCTACCTCTAGAGAACTATTCTATTATGATGATGTGGATTGAATCCTCCATTAAATAATTATGCACCATTGTTTACCAAATTTGGGGTTTCTCTTTCCCTTCCTCCCTCTCTTCTCATCCTTCTCTTTTTCTAGTTGCCTATAAATTTCATTTGATGGGAATCCTTTAGCAGTGTATAAAATTAGAAATTACAAAACCAGGAATTTTGTATGTGGGCCTCTGCTTTGCAATTTCTGTTTCTTAACAATAGGTCTTGAGCCTTCTCAGTCTCTCACGGCTCAGCTCAGTGCCTTTGATTTAAGCCACTGCCCACATCAGTCAGGGTAAAGCAATAGGCTTGAGAGGTAAGGTAGAACTTCCCAAATGCCTAGGACTTGCATCTTCATTGATGGTACTTTTAGAGAAAAGTTAATGCCTTTGCCAAGTGGAGTTCAGAACAAGAGATGTTTGAGGGTAGCCTGAATAGAACATCTACTGGTGCTTTGTGGGTTCCAGTCTCAGCTGCAGCAGTGTTTCTCCCTCCCCAAAGTTTGCAAACACAAATTTCAGTATCAGGCAGAGAGTCCAACTGTTGCAGTTCTTTAATATGCATTAGATGAGTTGTCAAAACTTATGACCATGGCAGAAAATATTTCTCTTAAAAAACCCCCCCAAAACTGTTTATACTAGCAGTGGCCTTTCTGTTTTCAGATGAAGAAGCTTAGACCAAAGCTTGTCTCTCACATGTAGGACCTTACTGAACCCTGGGAAAGCAAGAGAGCAGGACAGCATCCCAATATTTAACTTTTTTTTGCCATTGTAGACAGAGTTTAAACAGGCACATTTTAAAGACAAACTACTTTAAAAAATGCTTAGTGAACTGCGTCACAGGTTTACAACAATGATTTTTCCAATCTGGGAATGGAAGTACCCCAGCCCAACTTTAATAGCTACATCTACATTTTAAAGCTTATAAATTTTTCATTTTCCCCTTTCAGTATAATTTTATTTATTTACTGAAGTCATTTCTTTGCAAGTGACAAAATAAATTATTTTCAGCAAAAAAAGATGTAGATTCTTCTTTCATTTTTGAAAGATGATTACTAGGATAGCTACAAGAGGCAGGAAAAATTCCAGGATATCAGAGACAGGAATCAGAGACTTGATTTGTTTATGTAGCAAACTTTAATTGAGTAACTATTATGTGCCAAACCCTGAGATCAAGGTATGGCACAAATTGGCACTTTCTGATTTCCTAAAGCTTTAAAGTCTATTTCAATGAGATGACCTCTTTCTAATTCTTATTATAGCTTCTTTATTGGTATTGGATTCATACTTTCAGATTCCTTTATGTGGTGATATACACAATCCCTAGCATCTCCTATGTTATATGTTTTCAATTTCCCAACTTGAAGAAAGGATGATTCTTCTTTAATAGTTTTTCCCATGAAAACCTTGGAGGAACCACTCCTAGATCAGCCTCACTGGGGTTGGGAGTGGTATACTGTCAGTGGCCAGGTTTGGGCCTCTCTGGATCCAGCTCTCCGTAGAGTAAAACACTCTTCTATTGGACCTGGGAAGGGGCAATAGCATGTTATCCTCTGTTGTAGTTCTGGAAGATAACTAGTGTCCCTACTTCCTAAGACTTGGTCCATTACTGCAGGGTCAGTTTTCAGCTCTCAAGGTGTTTTTTGCCTCTTAAAGTGTTCCTTCTGTTGTGTCCAATTGTCTTTCTCATTAGATATTTATACTTCTTACCTGATTTTTTAAAAAAAAATTTTCATTTTACTGCAGATTTAGAGAGCGTGTGTGAACTGTAATGTCATCTGTAAGTTTCATGTAGGTGCACTGTATATGAAATCTCATTTGACTGTTACTGTGTGCAGTTATTTTGATGAAATCCCATTTTGATTACATTTTTACTTTATCAGTGTTCTTCAGATCAAAAGCTGTATACTTTATTATTAGATAAGTTGATATAATGGCCAAATTCATATCAAAGACAATCAATTTTTTACATGATTAATTTTCTTTAAAATTCTGTTGATAATTTCCCTTGGTAATGATGTGAATAGCTTTACTGATTTATAATGACATTGGTCAGGTCCTTTACTTTTTCTGTCCCATCAACTTTGATGGAGAGGAGACCTTTCACTGTAAAAATCTATGTTAGTTTCCACAATAAAACATTGTATTTTTTAAAGTTGAAGAATGTCTCAAAATTTTTCACAATGCTAATGAAGATTTACTGAGAGGACAGGAAAGTATTTGTAATTCATTTTTCCATGCAGCAACCAAAATTCTCATCTGAGTTTTTACTGTTACAAACACTGGTATATACTGACAAAGGTTGCCTTGTGGTTACTGACTATGATGCACCTAATGAGTTACATTAACAAATAATAAATATTAAATGGTGATTTTTAGAAATATCTAACTCCCATTTCTACCCCATTCCTGATACTTCCTACTTGGCTTTTAGTTATATATAAATCTTAGTGTTTACATATTGGAATTACCTGTGGAGCTCTTAAAAAATATTGAGGTTCTGCCCCCAACCCAGGCCAATTAAATCTGAATTTCTGAGGATGCATCTAAATGGCAGTACTATGTTAAGCTCTACAGGTGATTATAAAATGTAGGCAGAGTTGAAAATTATTGATCTCTTTTTATGTCCTGCAAGAACATTAAAATGAATGTGTTTTTGCCCTTTTGGCGGTGTATCTGGCTTTGGCTTCCTGCTGTATGCACAATCAATTTAATCATATGGATTCTTAAAATATGAATCGGATTTAAGAGAATTTTGCCCTAATGCAGCATTTAAAACATAAATTCTGTTTTGGACTTTTTTTGTGACCTAGTAAAAAGAATAAAAGAGACTTAGTTATTCAAAGCTGAAATATTTTAATTCATATTAACAATTGAATACATTTTATTAATGTAACCTTTCTTTTACATTGTAGGTAAGTGCCTTATATCATATCTTCTCTTTTCCTTCTCTCAACATTGGTTTTGACTCTTTAGATAAAACAAAACAACCCCCCCTTTTTTTTGTTATGTAATATATGTCATAGGTTACTTGAGAATGTCAGGGTATTAAAAGTATTAAAAGTGTGATTGTGGACACCATGAAGTCATTAAAAGTTGAAGATTTTAGAATCTGGATTACTTTGGGTGAGTGTTGAACACAGTGGAATGTCAAAAAAGAAAAAAAAAGGTAAGATCCCTCAAAGAGGGACTTTTTGCTAAAAACAGTTCTTCATGGAATGTTGGTTATTATGGTTATAGAAGAAATAGAAACCATTTATCAAATATTCCATTATTTGTTAAAAATACTTATTTGTGTCTACTATGTGGTAGGCAATATGTTACATATTTTAAGTGGGGAGTCAGATTGAAGGAGATGATGATACCAGTATGGAGATATGTGTATCTTAATTTATACATCAGAAATATTTTAATTATGCTTAACTGATACTAGGTCTGTCCAGAAGGTATTCAGTCTTGTAATATGAAAAATAGAGACATTTAGTAGAGAAGATACAAGATACAGGAAACATTGTACATAGGACAATGACACCTCAGTCCCCTTCAAAGTAGGCACCTTGGGATCTCACGCAGTTCTCCCAGTCTCCATCAGCTGTCCCATTGTATTTTCCATGAACCTCATCAACAGTCTGCTATCTCTTCCCTCTCAAAGGTGATTTTAGTTTTGGGAAAGGCCAGAAGTCACAGGGCACCAAATCTGGGTTGTAGGGGGCTGAGTCCCCTGAGTGATTTGATGTTTCACAAAAAAACTCTGCATGGAATGTGTAGCATGAGTGGGTGTGTTGCTGTGATGAAGCTGCCAATCATCGGCTGCCCATAGCTGCAGCTGTTTTCACCATATTGCATCTCCCAACTGATGAAGAACACTGAGGTAGTACTCCTTATTAACTGTTTGTCCTGGAGGGGCATATTTGTGATGGATAACACATTCCAAATAAAAAAACATAGCTAACATGGTCTTGATCTTGCTGTGGCTTTGCCATGACCTCTTCTAGTGTGGAGAATCAGGTGACTTCCATCGGGATGACTGGGCCTTTATTTCTGGATCATAGCTGTAAACCCATGATTCATCTCCAGTTATGACCTTCTTGAGGAAATCCAGTTTGTTGATAGCAGTTTGAATCAAGTCATTAGCAGCTACAGAACAATGTTCCTTCTGCTCTGGCAGCAGAAGCTGCAGAACAAATTTTACCATGACATGTTTCATGCCAAGACCCTATGTTAAAATCTCGGAAACAGTAGTTTTTGGAATCTTCACATAGGCTTCTAGGTCTGGCACTGTCAGTCACCAATCTTTGTTGAGTTTTTGTACATGTTCAACATTCACAGGTGTTCTGCTTGTTGCAGGCTTCCAGAACACGGATCACTTTCAACAGATCCTTGACCATCTTTGAAGCAGTTATGCCACACTTTTATTTGCACTACACTCATTGCATTTTCTCCGAAAGCCTTCTAATCATCTGAATATTTTCCATGGAGGAATGTTCAAGCTTAATGCAAAGTTTGATGCAGATGCATTGATCTACTTACTCAGTCATTTTGAATGCAATGCTACACAGTACACATGCTCATTCAAGGGCGTCTACTATCCCCAGCTACTAGAATAGTGAAGTCATCATTATTCACACATGTGCATTCCAGTCCACTTTCTTAGCTTCCAGGTTACATCAATGTTATACTAACCATTCTTGTTATACTAACAATGTCTAGACTCTTTCTGGAGAGACGATGTATTTCCTTGTAAGATGGTTATGTCCCCTAGGATTCTTCAAGATAGGCTGGTTTTTATCTTTCAATGTTATCTGTGTTCCTAAAGTGATGCACAAAAAGTGGGCTGGGAGAGTAGGGCCCTGGCTATTCCTTAGTGCTTCATTCTCTGAGAGTCATTGGTCATCCTAATTTTGGCTTTTAAGTCTTTATGTGAATCCTCTACTTACCACCACTTTGAATTGCTCCTAAATCCTAAACTTTGTTTTGTTTGTCCTGGTTGAGTGTGTTTCTCTTACCACTGATTTATCAAATTTCTTGGATGATTCCGTGGAGATCATAAGTCCAATACCAGAAATGATATTTTGGATATTATATCAGGCAAATGTGAAAACCACTAAACTGCAGAAACAGATGGGATATTGTGGAATTACTGCAAATTGATATTATCTATATTGGCCTCATGATTCTCATGACCCTTAAACTGTTTCTCTAACTTATAATGATCTTGAAGATATTTCATAATTTAACTTTGGAAGCAGCTTGCTTATTATTTTTTCACAAATTATTTTATACATTAAAATTAGTAATAGGAATTTAATTGTTATATATTATAAAACTGTGGGTTGATAGTAAAATTATTTCTTAAGGTGGTGTGGTTTTTGAGCAGGGGCACTTTTTCTCCCAGAGGATATTTGACTGTCTGGAAACATTGTTTTGATTGTCAAGAGTAAGCCATGCTATTGGCATCTATCTAATGGGTATGGGCCAGAGAGGCTGCTACACATCACAGCGTGCATAGGACAGAGCCAAATGCAAAGAATTACTCAGCCCAAAATATCAATAGTGTTGTGGCTGAGGAAACTGGCCTTAAAATAATTCCCCCCAAAATACTACATTGTTGAATTTTTAATGTCTTCTTGAAACCACAGTACTATAAATTTTTATCTAGGGAAAAGATAATTGAAAAGCATTTGTATTTTGGGTACTTCTTTCCTTTACACATTAATGCATTTCTTTTGGAGCTCTAAATTGAGTAGATTTAGTGATTTCCCTTCTAAAATGTGTAACTACCTATATGAATGCTTCACTTAAATGTAAGAGCAAGCTGTCTTCTCAGCAAGGTATGCCAGATTCAGTTGTTAAGAATATGAGTATCCTGTAGACAAAATATCATCCTATTTCAGAATAAATTACATATTTAAAGGATTCTGCAGCAACTTTCCAAATGTTTCTTCTGTAAAACTAAAATTATATTTCTGTGTTAACCATATAGTTTCACCCCTAATACCTAGGCTTGATTTTTAGATTTTAAGGTAATATAAATGAATGTGAATTTTGAAGCTCTCTTGGCAAGTGAATTGTATGAGTTTCCTGTATGTGTGCTTCTGTATACCTGTGCAAAGTTTATGCACATATCGCGTCTAACCTTCACTGGGGCCCTACATCATGCCTCCCAAGGAATAATGTGATATTGTTGAAGATATCTAGCCATATCTATACTTTTGTAAGGGAAACATTTCATTGTTGAATGTGTCCGTATATATTATGATAACGTGTCCTATAGCCTTAATTTGTTTATAACACTAATAAAGCAGAGTGAAACCATCTCTTTTAGAAGCCTTTTCTGACACTCTCAGTCTAGAGTATACTCATAGTACTCCAGGTATGTCACTGTTAAACCACTTACCAGACTGTTTAAAAATGTCTCTTTATGTGCTACATTCCACAAGTGACTGTCAGTTTTTTTCTATGCCAGGACTATACAGTGCCTAGCATCAAGCAAACCTTAATGCTTGTTGACTTATCATGCAATGTGACCAAAGCCCTGGTTCTTTTGCTTATTTGTTGTTTTAAATCAGTCTTGTTGCAAAGTGAACTATGTATTTCCTTGTATGACTTAGACATGTATGCCTTCTGTGTTTATAAAAGCATCGCATTTTTGCTCAGACAGCCATTCATTCCTCTGGAGCCCACGTGGCTCAGGTGAAATGGCCGCATGTGCAGCTGCATGGCCACGTGAGCATAAAGAGGCTAAAGTCAGGAAGTCCCTTCTCCTTTCCAGAGAATGCTCTAGGATCCCATAATTAAACCCAAAGTACTTGGGACTTTGTGAGCCTAATCAGATGGGGAGACTAGTTCCCTCGTTGTCAGGGGACAGGACTTTTTTCCTGTTTTCCTCACCACACAGGAACAAGGAAGCACGCTGTCACAGTTGCTGTAGGCAGTCGTTTTGCTA